>JAJOOS010014142.1:0-41279 GCA_029582725.1 Solanum chiquidenum
AATAACTGAGGCATGTATAACTGAATAACTGAAATATCTGACCTAACATGTGTAATTCAAGAACTAAAGAAATACATAGCTAGGGTTCTGGAATTCATGCAATAAACTGAATATTAACATACTAATCTGATTTGGATCATTCTAACAGCAAAGAACCCAATAATTCTAACATTCAAGAAACCCTAGGTCTAGTCATAATAAGGGAATCAAGAAACTGACTGAAAACTAGGGACCTAATGGGTGAAAGGAACCCACTAGTGAAATCCCACATACCTGGTGACGAATTCCATGAAAAAATCCTTCCATTTCAGGGCTGGAACTGGAGGAAACTTTTTGCGTTCTTGAACTAGGGTTCTTCACCTCTTTCTCCTCTTAGCGTTCTAATTTTTCTAAGTTTTGAAGAATGATCTGACTTAGGTAAGTTCTAGTTATGTTTCTATGCTTAAACTGACTAAAACCTCATAATGATCTAAACGACATAGCTTAGGGGTCCAACGAAATAGGAAAAGACCAAAAAACCCCTGACTTAATTCTGGCGAAGCCCATCCACGGAAGGAACGACGATCCCTCGTTTGATCTACCGGCCGTTGTTTGGGTCCGTCGGTCAAGTCTGTTCGGCAGGGCTTCACTACAAGGAGCATAACATTTTACTCGGAGGTCGGATTTTAGCAAACTCTGGATTTGGAAAGAGGATTCAATTATTTATCTTATCATAGGTAATGGGACACATAATTCATTTTATGTTGGGAGTTATGACTATCTGAAGTTGACCTAATCAACAACTTTCATCTAACTGGTTGATAACCCTCATCTACGGTCAGACCTACGGACCGTGGATCGAACGATGGTCCGTGCTTGTCGACCGTAGTTCATGTCAGAGGCTGGGTAAAGGAGTCTTGATCCACGGACCGTGGGTCTGTCCATGGGTCGAGACTTTGCCAATTTTCTGAGCTGGGTTTTGGGAGGGGCTGCAGTGGTGAACCACGGACCACCAGCACAAACCGTGGTCTGACCTACGGTCCGTGGATGGCAACCGTGGGTTGCACCTGCAACTTCTTAAAATCTGCATTTTTGGTCTATCTAGGATACAGGGTGTTACACCTATAGACAAAATATAACCTCTACCTCCACCCTACGCTATTGGAGTACCTCTACCATTAGTCCTGCCACCTCTACCAGATTGATCTTTACCCCGACTCCTGGCCGGAGGAACTGAATCCCTAACTGGAGTAGCTGAATACGAAAACTGAGGTCTTGAATGAGTTTATAGAGGAAATTGTCGCATCATATGACCTGGATCCCCACAAGTGAAGCAAGATCTCGATACAAAAAATTGCATCTACGAACCAGACGAACTACTATAGCTATCTCGGTCAGAACCATAAGATCCTCGGGTTGACTTCCCTCTCTCAATCACTGTCATATAAGAATGAACAAGCCTACACTGCTGGAAAGAACTACCACCTCTATGAAAACCTCTATCTCTAGATGAGGCTCCAGAAAACTGACCAGAAGAACGGGCCCTTTTGGGCTCCCCAAACTTCTCTAAAAATATCAACCCCGCCTCATTGGTGGTGCTCACAATGGACTGGAAGGAAGCCCTCTCTCTGGCTTCCCTAAAAACATTAGGACTGACCGAGAAAGTCAACCGTCTCATACCGACGAACTCTCACAGCCTTATTCGGAATAATAGTCATAGCTTGCCTTGAGTGCTCACAGAAACGGAGCTCATACTCGGCCACAAACACACTACCTTGAGTCAAGGTCTCCAATGTCAGATGACTCTCCTCTCTTACGCTCTAAGGAATGAAGTAGTCCTGGATAACACTAGAATACATATCCCACTCTGCTGGAGCTGATCCAACTGATCTAGACCTCACAAAATTTCTCCATCACTCTCTGGCGTGACCACAAAGCTGAAGTGCCACAAATCGAACATTACGAGTATCCACCATACCCACTACCTCAAGCATCTAATGGCACAAAGTTTAAAACTAGTGAGTATCCTCACTCGTACCACCCTAAAAGTGGGGTGGTTTAATTTTTTGAAACCTCTCATAACACTGCCGATCAGCCATTGTCAAATAACCTCAAGAGCAATATGTGCATCAACAACCGGTGTAGGAACCACTAGTGGCTGGCCTACCTGGACATGAACACCTGGAGTTTTCTCCCCTACTCTCATCTGAGCATCCTGGTGTGTGCCTAGCGCATCACCCAGAGAAAGGTTCTCTATCACACCAAGAATTCTCAACAAAGTCTCCTGAAAACAACGGAGCTCCAAATTTGGGAGGAACCTGTTCCTCAACAACCTCAACTTGTGGCTTAAGAAAAACCTCTGGTCCTCGACATCTGTCAAAAAATTGTGCAGCAACTCAACACTAGTGAAGGTAACCACATACGATAAGAAAGGATGAATAAAAGGAAGTTTCCTAACAATCTTTGTAGTCTCTTAAAGATAATCACAGACTTCTCCGTACCGATCCTCAAGACTCTATTTAGAGTTATCTTGTACACACATGAGAAATATGAACCTGAGGCTCTAATAACGTTTGTCACCACCCAAAAATGGATGTGATGGCACTTGTATTTTCCCACCAAGACAAGTTAACCTCAACCCAATGAAAACAAAAGAAAAGCAGAATAACAACAAAAAAAAGAATAAGATAAAACGGAAAACTTATTCTTCTATTAGAACCCATAAAATCTAGTTGTCACACGTACAAGACACTAATTACAGAAGTACAAATTAAGAAATAAATACAGGTGTCAATCTTTGTTTCACAAATAGAACAAAGTATAAGAAAAGGAAAAAGAGTGCCCGATGAATGAAAAGAAGCTACCTCTTACCGTCCTTCACAAGCCTCGAGATCGAAGAAAGTGAAATATATCAAGCGGGTCTGGGCTCGGAACCTACACACATGTAGAATCAAGGAGTGAGTACCAACAACACGGTACCCAACAAACAACCTACTAAACAAAGCAACTAGCTAGGAAATGAATACCCCCGACTCTTCAACCGAACCTCCTCAAACTAAAATCTACATAAAAATCAGCCCAACCTAGAGATTCTATAATACATGGCTCACATGCCCAATATATTCTTAGTTCAATAACCACAATTGAACAATAAAAGGAATTAAACAAGTCAACCTCAAAGTCAAGTTGTTCAATTACACACAATAAGAACATCAAGCTCAATTATCAAGCAATATAACGCATTAAAATTAAATACATCAAGTCACCAATCTCTTGCTGAAACCATTTCCCATCGACTTTATAACCATTACCGAAAATGACCCCAATTTTTATATTATATCCCAATATGATTTTCTTATTATAATTTCATTACCTTGTCATTCTAAATTCCAGATAATCCAGTGGTACGTATAATGACATAGTGCCACAAAAATTGTATATCTAACTCTATTTATTTAGTAAACTGAGCAAGTCTAGATGACATTTGAGCTTGGTCTTCGTCTTGGCAAATAGGTTGATTTCCAAGTTAGACATGACAGGAGGATAGGAGAAAATTGTTCCAAAAAGTTCATGACTGATGAAATAGAATAGGGGTCTGAAAGTTTATACAACAAAAGAAACAAGATCATTTACCTTATGCTGCTTGGCAACATCTCTCGCAGATGATCCTGGAACTTCAATTAAGGTCTTTGAGACTAGGGAACAAGCTGGCAACATGTATAGAAAGGAGTATTGACTGGATGTGACACCATTTCTTCCAAGCTGAAATACATGAAAAACTTGACAGTCAGTGGCATTTAGAGAAGAAGCAATAAGAAGATGGTTTGAGGCTAAACTTAGACTTGTGAAGAGCTTTTACACAAAATAGAGATTGATTAGCTGAAGAAAAAGGGAACAATACCTTGATGGCACCGTAACAAGGTAAGCAAGACCAACAACTGGAATAGACTATCGAGAATATTCAGATTGTGATTTCACTGAATATGATTCTTTTCTAAGTGTGAAGGGTTAGCCAATGTATTTGTATCTGTAGTGTATCCGTAGATTCCTTTTTTTTTTTGGACATTCAATAAGTTAATTAAATCTTTAGTTTGGTTGACTTCTCACATTTTTTACTTCATTACTTATTATAGCGGATAGTGTCGTAAATTTTGTTCTTGATAAAGTGATATTTAGGATCCACAAGTCTTTTCAATGGTTTAAGAGAGACAATTGAACTTCTAAACTTCTCTTAAATTGCAATTGTTCAGCCACTTGAGGAAGAAAGCCAGGCGTGAGCTTTTAGATTTGATCTCAACAATAATTATTAAGCATTCATTTCTTTGTTCTTTACTTGTTAACATGTGTATTGGCACCTTCTTTTCCATAAAACCACTGGTATCCTCAATTTGAGACACCCGTCGTTAGCATCACTTAAGACTCAAAAGAGCAAGATTCGGTCTCGCTGCTTGGAAGCTTCAGAAGATGCTTGGAGTTCTCTTTCTTATTTTCTTCTATTGAATATTTCAGCTTTTCCTTTATTCCTTATATTTCAATTTTCGGATACTCTTAAGGAAGATGATGCTCAAACTTAAGCAAACTTTTGTCATATTAATCACATTTAGGTATTGTAAAAATTATTTTCTAATTCAATTTTGCACCTCTTAAACTTAAATAAGTTGATATTTGCATGTTATCCTCTTTTATTAATCAAAATATCTTTGTTCTTTCTAATTCACAAATAGTGCTTTATTAATGCAGTGATTTTGTTGATCTTATAGGGCTCCACAACGTGAAGAAGACAACAAGATATCACTCTTTTTGTATCAGATATTTCTTACTTACATCGGTTCTAGCACTTTTTTTCTTGATTCTATTTTTGAAAGATCTTTCCTTACATAAGAAAGGATGGACATTTATGTGTTGACTATTTTGGTTGAGGGATAGTGTTGAGTACTAAGGTCTATGTCAGAGTGGAAAGAATGTAACAACACATTCAATAATATTAAATTCATATATCCATATAATGTACAATTCATGGGGTGGTCTTATAAATTTTTTCTTATAATAAATAAAAGTACCCAATTATGCATGTGTTGTATGTAGCCTATTGCTTTACATTATCTATTTAAATTTCAGTATGAATCAGTGTTTGATTTTATTTATTATCTTTTATGTAAGATTGAAGTTTCTCTTTCTCACAATAAATGAAAATGTCGCATTCATGTTAGTGCAAATACATTTGACAAATTGTAATTTAATTATTTAAGTTGTAATGTTTAAAGTAAAAAAGCAATAGTGAAACCATGCATGTTGGGCCCGTGTTGAACACGGGTTATGGCCAATCTAGTATATATATAAACAATGTAAAAATATTATGCTTGTATCCAATTTAAATACTTAAATTTTGTATTAATTTTATTTTCAAATATACAATAATATTGGGTAATAAGAAGATTAAATGGACAAATAAAAATTAACATGCTCCAAATCTACCATAAGTTAAATCAAGACTAGATTCTTATATTGCAATAATCTTGGAGCTTGGACCTAAATTAAAAAATATTTATTAGGTTTCTTTTGATAACACAAATTTCAGTAGTATATATAGGCACACAAAATAGATCTAGTTTAATACGCAAAACTATCATGAAGGCACCTTTAGTAGCTGATAGGGATAAAAACACAGGTGAAGTATTGTGTTACAAAAGATCTCATCCTCCTTTTAAGACTAATCGTCTGTCAATTGATTCACAAAAAAATAGTTCTATTGATGTGTTATCATCGAAGAACGAGCAACTGAAAACTAGTAATTGTGAAAATGCAGTGAATGCTGAACAAGTATCATTGAAATTCGGCGACAACTATGGATTTCAAAAGAATCATCAACGCGTGGAGGAAAAGGTGCCTTCTGTCAATAGTCGAAATCAAGAACAATCTACGAGGTTGGGTGAACTGGAAATTACAACCGCCACACCTGAAATCCTTGAAGATATAAGGAGTTTAAGTCTAGATGTCTACAAGTTGTCTTCAATAGAAGATATGCTCAATCAGTTTGAGCAACAAATTCTTTTTTGATTTGATTGGGGTAGCTAAGATCTAGAAATAATGATTTTGGTTTTAAATCTTTCATTTGGATTCAAAGTTTTTCTCCTACATATAGTAAGATTTTGACTGTTTGGATTTTACATGATTGTTGTTGTTGTTGTTTTATGGATATATAAATGATTGGGAAAAAAATTAATGATTAAAAGGTTGAACCTTTGGAATATTATTTTATATCACATTTTTGTTATTATCACTAACTAATAATTTTTTTGAATTCGTTTATGAATGTACCACGCACTACCTAACGATGAATTTGAACATTATTTTTATTTTCTATGACAAAACAACGCTACATTCATATTATCTTCAAGAATTTGGGATCCTAGTTCTTGCACACAAACTTACTATTTTGGAGTGGGTTTCAATCTTTAATCTTTTATTCTTCTCTAACTCAGTGAAAATTTACGGATCAAAGTACGTTTATCTATGACCTAGTTTTGCAATATTTAAGTTAGAACAATTTTGCTTTTTTACATCATATATTTTTTTTGTAATTAAGTTAGTCGACATAAATGTGTAGTATCTAATTCACTTGACATAAGTAAAGAGACCTTTTACCTTATGAGTTATGAATTGAACGCATGCCTCTAACAATGCAATTGCTATAGGAACAAGTGGCATAACTTGTTATGCATTGTAATACATAACTTATATTAGATTATGATATACAAATATAACTTGATGTAAAGGAACACAAATTATCTCTTCGAAATCGAACATCAATTGCAATGATTTGCTAGACGGCTCATTGGGATTAACAACCATCAATTGAGAGATAAATAAAATATCATCCTAAAATAAGGGCATTTATATGAATGAACCTCTAAAATTCGAAGGTGCAAAGAGGATAATTAACCTAGATTATGCAAATTTAAGAATATACTATTTATATTTGCAAAAATAAATCAACGAATTTGAGTTATGAGTTATGATGTATTAGAAGATAATTAAACATGATTGTTATAGTAAAATATAATTACTATAGAAGATGATTATTATTTAAAAGTTTAAATTTAATAAATAAATTTGAGCAATTCATGAGCAGATGAGTTGAATGTTGTGATTGCTATTTGTGGTAGAGATGACAATGGAGTATGAAAAATATGGGACGAGGCGAGGCGGGTTCGAATATTAATAGACAAATAATAATTAACATGCTTCAAATTTACCATTGAAATCAAGACTAGATTTTTATTTTTCAATAATCTTTGAGCTTGGACTTAAATGGAAATAAATTTATTAGGTTTCTTATGTTAACACAAATTTCAGTAGTATATATAGACACACAAAATCGATCTACATTAACACACAAAACTATCATGGAGGCATGTCATGAACCAATAATGGACGTGATGACACTTGTCTTTTCCCACTAGGGCAAGTTAGCCTCAACCCGATGAAAATGAAAGAAAAACAGAATAACACAAAAACAAGAACAAGATAAAGCGAAAGACATATTCTTCTATTAAAACCCCCAAAATCTTGTTGTCACGCGTACAAGACACTGAATACATAAGTACGGAATAAAACTTAATAAAGATTGAGAAAACTAATGCACAATTATAACCTTTAATTGATATTTCATTGTATTCTTTTCTAGCTTCTTTTTTTGTGAGAAGGTAAGTAGTACAAAATATATTTTGTTTAAGAGGTTGTACTATTAGATATTTCTACAAAGATAACTCTCATCATAACAGTAGCAATTGGGAATGAAATCTTGACAAATGTGCAAAGTTCAACTTGTTTTCTTATGCTAGCAATTGAGACAATTTGCAATGCTTTAGGGGTTGCAATTTTGCAAACTCAAATCAAGATTTCAACCCCAAATGTTGCCTTTATTATTGCTGACCCTTTTCAACTTTTCCACGCCTTTTTCAATCAGTCCATAAGCTCTATCCTTTTAAAATTGTTGCAGCCTTTGTCAAGGACACAATCATATATGATAATGAATTTGTACCTACACATAAATCAACCCAACCTAGCGATTCTATAATACATGGCTCACATGCCCAAGATATTCTCAGTTCAACAACCACAATTCAACAATTAAAGCAATCAAACAAGTCAACCTCAAAGTCAAGTTGTTCAGTCACCACAAAAAGTACATCAAGCTCAATTATCAAGCAATGTCACGCATAAGCATTAAATACATCAAGTCGCCATAATCAATTTCTTGTTGAAACCATTTCCCATTGATTTTATAACCATTGCCAGAAATGACCCCGATTTTTATATTATATCTCAATATAATTTTCTTATTATAATTTGATTAGCTTTTCATTCTAAATGCCGCATAACCCACTGGTAGTTATAAAAACTTAGTGTCAAAAAAGTTGTATATCTAACTCTATTTCTTTAGTAAACTAAGCAAGTCTAGATATTTGTAAAACTTACTAAAGTTGCTTATGTAATTTCTGAAATAAAAATGACTTGTCGGTAAATAAGATTTAGTGACATTTGAGTTTGGTCTTCGTCTTGGCAAAGAGGTTGATTTCCAAGTTAGACATGATAGAGGGATAGGAGAAAATTGTTCCATAAAGTTCATGACTGATGGAATAGAATAGCAGACTTGAAAGTTCACACAACAAAAGAAACAAGATCATTTACCTTAAGCTGCTTCGCAACATCTCTGGCATATGATCCAAAAAAATCAATTCAGGTCTTTGAGACTAGGGCACATGCTGATAACATGAAAAATGTATAGAAAAGAGCATGGGATGGATGTGAAACCATTTCTTCCAAACTGAAATACATAAAAAAGTTGACAATCAGTGGCATTTATAGAAGAAGCAATAAGAAGACGGTATGAGTGTAAACCTAGACTTCTGAAGAATTTTTACACAAAATAGAGATTGATTAGCTGAAGAAAAGGGAGATAATTCCTTCATGGTATAGTAACAAGGTAAGCAAGACCAGCAACAGGAACATACTATCGAGAATATTCAGATTGTGATTTCATTGAATATGATTCTTTTCTAGGTGTGAAGGGTGAGCCAATGTATTTGTATTTGTATTTGTATATTCCTTTTCTTTCTTTTCTCTTTGGAAATTCAATAAATTGATTTAATATTTATTTCTGTTGACATCACACATTCTTAACTTCATTACTTATTATAGTGGATGGTGTCATGAGTTTTGTTCTTGATAAAGTGATATTTAGGATCCACGAGTCTTTTCAAGGGTTTAAGAGAGACAATTGAACTTTTAAACTTCTCTTAAATTGCAATTGTTCAGCCACTTGAGGAAGAAAGCCAGACGTGAGCTTCTAGAATCATTCACAAATATAATTATTAAGCATTCATTTCTTTATTCCTTATCTATTAACATGTGTATTGACACCTTCTTTTCCAGCAAACCATGGGTACCCTCAATTTGAGAAACCCACCATTAGCATCACTTAAGACGCCAAAAAGCAAGATTTGGTCTCGTTGCTTGGAAGCTTCAGAAGATCTCTGGAGTTCTCTTTCTTATTTTCTTACATTGAATTTCCAGCTTTTCCTTTATTCCTTATACTTTCAATTTCAGGATAGTCTTAAGGAAGATGGTGCTCAAACTTAAGAAATTTTTTGTCATCTTAATCACATTTAGGTATTGTAAAAATTAATTTCTAATTCAATTTTTCACCTCTTAAACTTAAAATAATTTGATATTTTCATGTTATCCTCTTTCATTAATCAAAATATCTTTGCTCTTTCAAATTCACAAATACTGATTTATTTATGCAGTGAATTTGTTGAATTTATAGGGCTCACAATGTGAAGAAGACAAGAATATATCATTCTCCTTGTTGCGGATCTTACTTACATGGGTTCTAGCGCTTTTTCTTGTTTCTATATTTTTGAAAGATCTTCACTTACCTAAGAAAATATGACCATTTAGGTGTTGGATATTTTGGTTGAGGGATAGTGTTGAGTACTAAGGTCTATGTCAGAGCGAAGAGAATATAATAACACATTCAATAATATGAAGTTCATATATCCATATAATATACAATTCATGGGATGGTCTGATGCATTTTTCTTATAATAAATAAAAGTACCCAATAATGCATGTATTGTACGTAGACTATTGCTTATTATTATCTATTTAAACTTCAGTATGAATCAGTGTTTGATTTTCTCTATCTTTGATGTAATATTGAAGTTACTCATTCTCACAAGTAAACGAGAGATCTTATTTCTTAAAATAAATGAAAATGTCGAATTCATGTTAGTGCAAATACATTTGACAAGTTGTAATTGAATTATTTAAGTTGTAATATTTAAAGTAAAAAAATAATAGTGAAAACATGCATGTTGGGCCCATGTTGAACATGGGTTATGGTCAATCTAGTATATATATAAACAATGTAAAAATATTGTGCTTCTATCCAATTTAAGTACTTAAATTTTATATTAATTTATTTTCAATAAATACAATAATATTGGGTAATAAGAAGATTAAATGGAAAAATAATAATTAACATCCTCCAAATTTACCATGGGTCAAATCAAGACTAGATTCTTATATTACAATAATCTTGGAGCTTGGACTTAAATAAAAATAAATTTATTTTGTTTCTTCTGTTAACACAAATTTCAGTAGTATATATATATATCATGGAGGCACCTTTAGTAGTTGTTAGGGATAAAAAGACAGGTGAAGTGTTGTTCTACAAAAAACCTCATCCCACGTTTAAGATCAATCATCTTTCAGTTCATTCACAAAAAAAATAGTTCTATTGATGTGTTATCATCGAAGAACGAGCAAGTGAAAATTTGTAATTTTGAAAATGTAGTGGCTGCTGAAAAAGTATCATTGAAATTTGACGATAACTATGGATTTCAAAAGATCAACGCTTGGAGGAAAAAGTGCCTTCTGCGAATAGTCGAAATCAAGAACGATCTAAGAGGTTGGGCGAACTGGCAATTACAACCGCCACACCTGAAATCCTTGAAGATATAAGGAGTATAAGTTATGATGTCTACAAGTTGTCTTCAACAAAAGATATTCTCAATCAGTTTGAGCAACAAAATCTTTTTTGACTTGATTGGGGTACCTACAATCAAGAAATAATGAATTTGGTTTTAAACCTTTCATATGGATACGAAGTTTTTCTCTTAAATATGGTCATATTTTGACAGTTTGGATTTTACATTATTGTTGTTGTTGTTGTATGGATATATAAATGATTGAACCAAAAAAATAATGATTATAAGGTTGAATTAATGAAATCTAATTTTTTAGCACATTTTTGTTATTATCACTAAATAATTACTTTTATTTTGAATTCGTCTATGAATGTACCACACTCTACCTAACGATAAATTTGAAGATTATTTTTATTTTCTATGACAAAAAAACACTACTGTCACAACCCAGGGGTACCCCCTAAATGTAACATGGCGTATAGAACCCCGAAGGACTCCATACAATCCACTCAGCATATCATAACATAAGCAATAAAATAATAAGAGTAAAACTCATTTCAAGTCCATTTCAAAAAAAAAATTCATTTAAAGCAAAAGCGGAAGTCTAGACTCTAAGTCTCAACATAGCCATCTATTACAATGTTCGAAAGAGAAAGGGACACAGCCCATACAACATAGTCCGAAAAGGAAATACAAGAAAATAAACTACAATGTGAAAACATCCGTCCTCGAATCACGAGGACTCACCAACAAGCTAGGAGAAATGAGCAAATCCAAGCTTTAGCCACAATGAGGACCACCTTGAGAACCAAATCCTACACTTGGAAAAATGTAGGAAAAGTAGGCATTAGTACGAAAATGTACTAAGTATGATAGCCATGCATAAAATATTGAAAACATGCTAAAGGGAACATTTTAGTTGAATGTATGCAATTTAACAAGTTTAGAACATCATCATAGTCATAGTGGAAAATAATAAGTCATAAACAAAATCAACATACTCATAATCATCATAAAAGGAACACTTCATAAACAACCTTAAAGCTTACTTGTGCAATGCATGAATAAGACTCCATAAATCTCACACATGCCAAGTAAAACTCTTTAGGCCATCATTCATATTCTTGTTCTTGTTGTTGTGGGAATAAGCCTTAACTGACATGAGACCATGTGAGCTATAACGTGATCACCCGGTGTTACCCACACCAAAAATGGTTGTCCTACTTTCCTAAGGTAGAACCATGGTTTGTTAGCTTAGGTGGATCCACTAGCTAAATATCTTACGGGAGCACATAGTTTATGGGATAAGGAGATTGTTACTAGAAACCCGACCTTTCTGACAAAAGAGCTTCCATCTCATGAGATTGCTTCTAGAAAACCGACCTTTCTGATGGAAGAGCTTCCATCTCATATTCAATATCCACTCGGTGCTAAGCATTAATCCGACAGAGTACTTATTAAGTCATAACTTGTTTCATGGAGGGATGTATTTGACAATTAACCCAACTTAGTTCATTAGGATAGCTCTTAGACCATGCGTGAGAATAACCTTTCACCGTCCATGTCTACATATATATTCAAATAGGTGAGAAAGCCTTTCAACTTTAGAATCATCATATTGTGAGAAACCTTACGCATCATGTTCATTATGTGTTCATGAGAATAACCTTTCAATCAACACAACAACATTATCATAATTATGGACATTTCATTCATAGTCATGCATATGGGTGTATGTGAAAATAACCTTTCAACAACACCTCAATTATATCATAATCATATGCACTTCACCCTCAAAGTGTTCTTAAAGCATATACATAAATCTCATAATCATGCATAATTCTCATATCTTGCTCTTCATAGATCAATGATCATATTTAATCAACACATCTATAATTCACTACATTAAACATGTATATAATCATAATTCAAGTAACCCAATTACTACATGCATAATTTCATAACATACTTCTATCATCAAAAAACCCACATCACAAAATCATAAATGAGAAATATAGGGGTTTTATGGGTTCTTGGGGATACAACATAAAAAACATAAGAAATCATACTTAATATATCATAATTCAATCATTTGAAACAATTTTTAAAGGAAGCCACGACTTTGGAATCAAACCCTAACTTTGGGAAATCACTAGTTTTGAAATTGGTTTTGGAGGGACTCCATGGATGAAGGCTATCCATGGATGAAGAGCTACCATACCTTAGAAATTGAATCCAATGAATTTGAGTATAAAACCTTGTTCCTTGAACCCTAGCCCCAACTTCCTTCTCCTTCTTCCATGAACTTCTAGAGAGAATATTTGGAGATGATGAACTCTTTGGGATTTGATTTAGGTTTTGGGAAATAATGAGGTGAATGGGTGTATTTTGACTTAAAATGACTTATATAGGTGTATAAAAGTAAGGCAAAACGACTTCACTGTGATTGGAATTAAACTGAAATTACCCAAAATACCCCTTACTTAAAGTAAGTTGCCCAGGTGCCACGAGTGGCTCCACGAGCAGTGGTCCCCTCCATGGACTTGAGGCAGTGTCTAGGCAACTTGTGGCTTTAGCCCACAAGCCCAAGGCAACTTCACGAGGGGCTCCACGAGCCATGAGTCATGGTTCCTCTCATGGGCCTTGAGGCAGTGGCTAAGCCACCCTCATTCAACCCTCAACCATCAACTACTAAGGCATGACCAAGGCCACTCCCACGAGCCGTCTAAGGCTTCACGAGCCGCTCGTGTGGAGGAGCCAAATTTGGGAAGCCTTAAGGAGGCTACTGCCTCACCTCCACGAGTGGCACTACGACTCGTGGTGACTACCACTGGTCGTGAAGGCCCTCGTGGTCATGGGGTAGTGTTTTGGCAAGGCTTGGACAGCCTTGGCCCTTGCATTGGCCCTTGCCCTTTTGCCCTTGGTCCTAACACTTCTTCCTTGACGTTAACCCTCACGTTAGCTCTAGTTTAGCCTACTAATTTCTGAGGTTTTACAATATTTCCCCCTTAGGAACATTCGTCCTTGAATGACGATCTAGACACCTTACGGAAGTAAAGACTCAAGATTAGCAGCCCATCATGCATGCAACATCAAAATAATGCATAATTCAAAGGAGGAAACTTCAACTCCATCTCAAACATAATCAATGCATCACAAGGAAGTAGAAGCTACATCTAACAACCCATTATGCATGAAAACTCAACATATCTCATATACATAGGACGAACTACCTTCTTCAACTAAAAGCATGCTCAACACAGTCTCATGGAGCCTTTATGCAACATATTTCCAAAAAGCACAACTAAAGAATGTTCAACAAGTCATCTCATGAAGAATATAGGCAATTCTTACTGAATGCACAACACCATGAGGAAAATCAATCATAAAAACTCATTTTCTTACAAAACATAAAATGTTAAGAACATGCATAACATAAGGAAATCATGGAAAACTCATATAACACACATGACTCCCAAAACAAGGTAAACCCAAGAGGAACTACTTACCTCAAACTAGGGTAGGAGTAAGAGGAAAAAGATGAGGATAGCGGGACTTCATATCGGCCTCGGCCTTCCAAGTAGCACGCTCAACTAGATGATTCCTCCATAAAACCTTCACGGAAGATATTTCCTTATTTCTCAACCTTTTAACTTGTCGGTCTAGAATCTCTATCGGAACTTCCTCATATGAAAGACTCTCATCAACCCCCAACCCTTCTAAGGGAATAACGGATGCCGGATTTCTAACACACTTCTTGAGCATGGAAACAAGAAACATCGAATGCACCGGAGCCAACTCATTTGTCAAGTCTAGCTCATAGGCAACCTTCCCAATACGTTCCAAAATTTGGTATGGGCCCATATACCGGGGACTAAGTTTTCCCTTCTTGCCAAACCTCATCACACCTTTCATAGGTGAGATTTTTAGATAGACCCAATCATTAACTTCAAATTCTAAATCCCTTATTCTAACATCGGCATCATTAACTTCAAATTCTAAATCCCTTATTCTAACATCCGCATAAGACCTTTGTCGACTTTGGGTCGTTCTCAAGCTCTCTCTAATGAGTCGAACTTTCTCAATGTCCTCATAAATTATTTTGGGACCTAGTAGGGCAACTTCCCCTACCTCAAACCAACCAACAAGATACCTACATATCCTACCATACAAGGCTTCAAAGGGGGCCATACCAATACTTGAGTGAAAGCTATTATTGTAGGCAAATTCTATTAATGGCAAATGGTCATCCCAATTACCCTTGAAGTCAATTACACATGCCCTTAACATATCCTCCAATGTTTGGATGGTGCGTTCCGCTTTCCCATCGGTTTGGGGATGAAAAGTCGTGCTAAGCTTAACCTTAGTGCCAAGACCTTTTTGGAAAGACTTCCAAAAATGTGAAGTAAATTGAGTACCCCGATCGGAAATAATGGGCAAGGGAACTCCATGACACTTCACTATCTCTCTTATGTATAACTTGGCATAGTCTTCCGCCGAAAAAGAAACCTTGACGGGTATGAAGTGAGTCGATTTTGTCATTCGATCTACAATGACCCAAATTGAATCATGTTGCCTTCAGGTGCAAGGCAAACCCAAAATAAAATCCATATTTATCTCTTCCCACTTCTAAGTGGGAATGCATATATCGTGGGATAAGTCTCCCGGCCTTTGATGCTTAACCTTAACTTGTAGAAAATTAGGACATTTTACCACAAACTCTGCGATATCTTTCTTCATCCCATTCCACCAATAAACCTTCCGTAAGTCACGGTACATATTGGTGGCTCCCGAGTGAATAGAATACCGAGAACTATGAGCTTCCGTCAAGATTAGCTCCCTCAAGTTATCAACATCCGAAACACATAACCGGCCTTGGTATCTAAGCACACCATCTCCCCTTTGGGAGAAAGCCTCAACGGACTTCTTAAGTACCGCCTCTTTTAATTCCACCAAAATAGGATCAATGCCTTGCTTAGCCTTTACATCCATCACAAAGGATGATTCGGACCCATTATAAACCATGACACCACCCTTGGCGGAATCCACTAGTTGAACACCTAGTCAGACCAACCTATGCACGTCACGAACCAACTCTTTCTTTTCATCCTCTACATGAGCCACACTACCCATGTACAACCTACTAAGAGCATCCTCCACTACATTAGCTTTGCCGGGATGATAAAGGACACTCATGTCATAATCCTTCAATAGTTCTAACCACCTCCTTTGGCAAAGATTCAAGTTTTTTTCACTAAACACATATTGAAGACTTTTATGATCGGTGAAAACATCCACATGGACCCCATACAAATAATGTCTCCATATTTTTAAGGCAAACACAACCGCCGCTAAATCAAGGTCATGGGTAGGATAATTCTTCTCATGGACTTTAAGTTTCCTTCAAGCATAGGAAATCACCGTACCATTTTGCATAAGCACACATCCGAACCCAACTCTAGAGGCATCACAATACACCATAAAACCATCCGTACCTTCTGATAAGGTCAACACCGGGGCGAAAATAAGTCTATCTTTAAAATCTTGGAAACTCTTCTCACAAGCTTCCGACCACACAAACTTAGCCTTCTTTTGAGCTAAAGCCATCAAAGGAAAATCAATGGAGGAAAACCCCTCAACAAATCTTCTATAATAACCGGCCAAACCCAAAAAACTTCTAATATCCATTGGTGATAGAGGTCTAGGCCAACTCTTGACCGCAACCGCCTTCTTAGGATCTACCTCAATACCCTTGCTTGACACAATATGACCAAGGAAAGCTACGAACCTTAACCAAAATTCACACTTGCTAAACTTTGCAAAAAGTTGATGGTCCTTAAGAACTTGCAATGCAATTCTCAAATGGTCAACATGCTCATTCTCACTCCTTGAATAGATCAAAATATCATCGATAAACACTATCACAAACATATCAAGATATTGTCGGAATACTCTATTCATTAAGTCTACAAACACCGCCGGAGCATTAGTAAAAAAAAAGGACATTACTAGAAACTCATAGTGACCATATCGAGTTCAAAAGGTCGTCGTGGCAATATCTTCACCTCTCACCCTTAATTGGTGATAACCCGACCTAAGGTCAATTTTAGAGAAATAACTAGCCCATTGAAGTTGGTCAAACAAATCATCTATCCTTGGAAGGGGATACTTGTTCTTAATGGTCACCTTATTCAATTATCGATAATCAATACACATATAAAGGGACCCATCTTTCTTTTTCACAAACAACACCGGAGCACCCCAAGGAGAGATGCTTGGCCGGATGAAACCTTTATCCAAAATATCATTCAATTGCTCTTTCAACTCCTTAAGTTCTGCTGGAGCAATTCTATAAGGAAGAATAGAGATAGGTTGCATATCCGGGAGAAGGTCAATACCGAAGTCTATTTCCCACTCGAGAGGAATATCGGGTATATCATCCAGGAATACTTCCGGAAACTCATTTACAATGGGGACCGACTCAAGAGAAGGGGTCTCGGAATCTACATCCCTCACCCTAATAAGATGGTAAATGCAACCCTTGGAGATCATCTTTCTAGCCTTCAAACATGAAACAAATTGTCCCTTAGGTATAGAATTCCCCCCTTCCATTCTAGGTAGGCTCACTTGGGAATTGAAACTTGACCACACGAGTTCTACAATCTATAGAAGCGTAACATGCGTGCAACCAATCCATACCCAAGATAACATCAAAGTCTAACATGTCAAGCTCTACCAAATCAACTAGAGTAACTCTATGGGATAAGGAAATTGGACATCTTCTATAAACCCTCTTAGCCACCACAAAATCACCAATAGGAGTAGAGACATAAAAAGGTTCTAATAACACTTCTGGAGGAACATCAAACCTCCTTGCCACAAAGGGCGTCACAAAAGATAAAGTAGCACCGGGATCCAACAAGGCATACACATCAATAAGAAAGACTTTTAACATACCGATCACCACATTCGGGGAGCTCTCTTGGTCACCTCGGGATTGAAGAGCATAAAAGCGGTTTTGCTTGGGAGCATTGGGGTTTGAACCACTCAGAGGAGCTTGCTTGTGCTCTTTTCCCTTAGCTAAGTGTTGGGCAATTCCTCAATTGATGACCACCCATACCACAACCAAAATGAACATTCGTGTCGGCTAGCCACTTACCATCATATTTCTTACCGCACTTAGCACAAGTAGGCCTAACCATAGAAGGTACACCACCATTACCTCCTTGTGGTTTAGGGTTGGACCGCCTATCCTTGTTGACCCTTGGAGGAGCACTAGAGGAACCTTGGTTGGAAAACCTTTGTTTGAACCTTGGTCGACCTTGTCCATTGGACCTAGCATTGGAGAAGTTCCCATTACCGGTCCAAGCTCTTTTCACCTCCCTATTCTTTTCCTTGAGCTTTGACTCCTCAATTTGTTGGGCGTGCACCATAAGACATGAGATATTCATATCACCAATTAGCATTGTCGTACGACATTCTTTCTCTACCAAGTCGGACACTCCCATCACAAACTTATTCATCTTAGCCCTTGAGTCCGCTACTATAGTTGGAGCATACTTGGATAGTTGGGTGAACTTTAGGGCATACTCCTTCACACTCATACCACCTTCACGAAGGTTAATGAACTATTGCATCTTAGCCTCCTTCAACTCTAGGGGAAACAACCTATCAAGAAACGCCGATTTAAAATCTTCCCACTCAATGGGACCCGCTCCCACTAGCCTACCTTCCCTCCATTGATTATACTTGTTGCGTCCAAATCGCACACGTAAGTGCATGTGGTTGTTCAAGTATTAAAGTGGCTCTTATAAAGAACCGGGTATCGTACCCACATGGACTTACGCTTAGAATCACTCAATTTCTCTAACTTTCAGCTAAGCACAAGTGTTATCAAGATTTCAAAAGTGATTTATTTTCTAATTCTAAGATTGTAACAAAATGTAACAAACGTGATTCAATTTCAAGGGTTTAAAAACATTGATTGGTAAAGTCCAGGGATGCAACTTTTATCAGGATTCATGCGATTAATATCATTTAAATGGGTTTATATCAACTATCAAATCAATGAATCATAGGGTTAAATGTATGATCATGGTCTCCCGACCTCTAATTGCCTAAGATAAATAACACCCTAACTACATCATTGAGCGGGGATAGGATGGATTAAGTATCGAGCATTACGATTTCTTCCTGTATAGTGACCCAAGCATGGTTTCTAGGTATATCCCTATCCTAGATACAAATTAACCCTAGTTATTTAGAATCAATTATGCTCATTATGTCCCACGTTCTATCCTATTATTCCTCTCCCGAGTTCAATTTGGACAATATATTTATTCAAAGGTGAACAGTCACGAAATACAAAAAGCAAGAACATAAGAAAGATTCATGTGATAATTGACATTCACCCAATGAAAATTTATTAAAGTACAATCATCTTGTAGACACAGCCCTAGAACTAGGGTATTTAGCTACTCATAATCCAAGATACGATCAAGCAATATTCAATAAACATAAAGAGATCGAAAGGAAAAGAGTTTAGGAAAGACCCTTAAAATGGTGAAAACGTTCTCCCAAGTCGTCGTTCTTCAAAACCCAGAAGAATAATATCTTAATAAAATAAAATAATAACCTATTTATACTAAAGTCGAAACGGCCAAAACTGGGATATTAGGTTGCAACGCAGAGACATCTTTAAATTTCCCTTTTCGCCCAGACTTTCTCTTCTCTGCGATGCAGGCACTCCCCGGAGCGTTCTGCCTCAAAGTCACTTCTCGCTAATTAATATTTACTCCCTCTCCGCGATGCGGATTCACATCCATTATTCGATTTGCGAGAAAATGCACTCCTCCACGACGTGGCTGCTACACGGAGGGCTCTGTCTCAATTCAACTTTTCACGAACCAAACTAACATTCCTCTCCGCGATGCGGAAAGGATACATAGATGCCTCGAATGATATTTCTTCACTCTTCTTCCTTGGTTCCTGTTAAGTGACTTGGCTCTCTTGTGTTCCCCATTGTCCATTTTCGAGCTCGTTTCTCTAATTAAACTTACCTACACAACTAATCATGTTGGTTAGCTCATAAACACACAAAGGACTCGATAAGACTATAAACAAACACATATTGAATTCAAACATAGCTTAAATATGGGCATTATTAGATTTCTAGGCATATAAATATGCCTAAGATCACTACCCCACCTTAGAGCTTGTTCGTCCTTGAACAACTTCTTAACTACTTCTAGACCTACACTCACTACTATTGTATTTGTGCATCCGCTACTTATTCCAAGGATCTGCATCCTTAACACAAGCATGTTTTCATTCAAAATATGCATGACTCATGTATTTGGCTTGACCACTTTTAGCAACCAACGCATTCAATAGTATGTGCACCATTACATATCACCTATCCTTCATACAACAAGTGCCCCTCACTCTAAAGAATAGTCCATACACTAGGCTCAGCCAATTGAATATACTTTAAGGACTTTGCAAACAAGGTACACTCTCACTCAACAACAGAATCAAACATGTTTGCATTGAGAACCATAAGCTTGCCCATTATGTACATCTCTACTAATAAAGTGTGTTATGCTCAAAATCAAACATGACTTGTTCTGGTTGTAATGTAGGCTTACAGTAAAGGGGGATTTGTTTAGATAAAATTAGTGACTTATCCTTCCTAATGCACCATATTCAACTTTCCTCTTACATTCACAATTTTTTCTTTTCGTTAGCTTCCTCCTTCTTCATAGGTTTCCACTAGTGTTACCAACCTTGCCTTTATTTCTTACTTGCCCCTTTATTTTTTTTATTTATTTTTACACTCAACAATAGCCACCCTTGACTTAGAGATTTCTCTCGAGTTAAGGTGCACAATGCCCTTGTTAGGGTCAGGTCCATCATTAAGGTATTCACTAAGTTAGCCACCTTCAACTTGGGTTTCTCCTAATCGAAGTGCACAATGTCCTAAGGACCAGGGCCAATCTCAAATTCACACTCATGGGATATCATTTTACCTCTTTTTTTCACTATTCCCCAACAACTAAACATTTCCACCCTCTTTACTCTTTCCATTGTTTTTACTTTTCCTCCTAACATAGTGCATTAGGGATTTGGAGCAAAACTAACGGTATCAATAAAAAGGGATTCGGCTTCATTATGTGGGTTAGAACAAAATCAAGGCTAAAAAGGCTCAATTTGGCTATACTAGGGATATTCTTTCTGAATAGGCTAAGATTTTAGACAATTCAAAGAAGGCCTATTATCATCTTCTAAACATAATAACACTTGTATTTCGCTTCAATAACAACCCGGGCAAATTCTAGACTCAGATGCATTCATGGATATCACAAACATTCACCGCTCATGGCACAAGTTATACTCATAATCAATCAATCACAACAACACAATCAGATCATGCAAAAGGTTCAAATTAAGCTTAAGTTGCATCATTCAAATCATAAACAAAAATTCAACTGCATTCATACATCGATTTCAAACATGCTTTTCATACATATTCCTTTCAGAATTTCAGCTTCAACACAACTCAACCTAAGACTCAATGACAAAATTACCCTTAAGACAATCGTCATCCATTTATCATTGGGCAACGTGACTCAACTACGACTACTGACTCAATCCTATAAAAACAAAATATTTTTGTATTTTGTACGATTCAAAGGGACTATCATTTGCCAAAGAACCGAAAACAACCTCCAAGCAACCCAAAAGAAAACAAACAAAGACAAAACAGACTCTAACAATGTTCAACAATAAAAATATATATACAGACCAGATATGTTTTTCACCCCTCACACCACACTTATACAACAGCACTGTCCCTAGTGCTTATCAAAAAAATTCAGAACAGTTCACGAGGTAAGGTGAAAATATTCCCTGATTAATCCTCCATCGCATCACCCTCATCGGCCTCATCACCGGCCTGAGCGGGGTCTGCCTCCTCATCAGAATCAGACTCCACGTCCGAGCAAGTACGCACATTCTCATCATCAGTCAGAATATCATTATCGACCAACTCACGAAACTCAGGACCAATTCCCAGTAGGGCCTTGGCGTGGTCATTCAGAGGGTAACACCTCTCAACATCTCCCAACTGCATCGAAGTCAGACAACCATTCTGGTGTCTCAGCATCTCCAAACCATACATCATCACCATGATAAACTCATCCCTCCTATGGCGCTCAGCAATGGTAAGAGTTGGGCCAAACTCAGTGTCAGGCCCCTTCGTCCTAGTGATGTCGACCGATGTAGGATATAGGGATGCCATATAGTCCAAATTTTCTTCAGGGACACCTGCAGCACAACACATCTTGGTAATCAGACCACCAAAATCATACATGTGCCCTTTATGAACCTGGGCCTTACGCATAGCAGATTTCACAATGGCTCCGATATTCAGCTCTGTGCCAGTCATCAAGGCATATACCAGGCACACCCTGTCACGAGTAATATCAGTGTAGTGGAAACTCGGTATCAAACAATTCATGACCACTTTCAACCAAACACGTGTCTCCCAAAGCATATGAGCGTAGGGAAGAGATTGGTGATATCTCTTCCCATTATTCTTAGTCCATTGTGCCATGGACTATGGACCGTACAGAGTGTATCGGATGGTCTGGTATGGAGGGTGTATGTTTAACCTTGTCAGCACAAGTGGGTCCATGTCATGTAGTGTACCCAATATGTCATTTATACCTGTAGGAGTGATAGGTACATTCATTCCTCGCACCGTCACATAATGGGATCGTGCCTCAGGAGCTCAGTTGGCATAAAACTCTCGGACCATGTGCAAGTTGCACTCTGCCGGTTCGGCGAAGATGAACTCCATCCCTAACTCCCTAATCCACCTTAGGATCTGTGGAAACTCGCACGCCAGGTTGTCCCTGTCAATACAAACATCAGAGAAATATGACGCCTCAGTGTGCTTTTTGTACCATACTTTCCCTTCTTTGGTGAAAACCTTCACCCCAAATCGCCTGGTTTGGCCCTTGGGAACTGCATGTGCGGGTGGGACATTCCCACTCCGGACACGTTTCCTATGGCTTGACGTGGCCACTTCTTTACCGGGTCTTTGTGAACTTGACATGATTACCTGTAAAATTGTAACAAAGTTCAGCCCAAATGACTACATAACAATGATAAAAATATGTGTGGTGTCCGTACACCACCCCACACTTAGTTCAAAGTAATCAAAAGCATAGGTACTCAAACTTCCCACAGGCATACACAAGGAAAACACATCAAATAACCTCACAACCCCTTCCCAATGATGCATACACTTATCAACACTACTCAAGACTTCACAACACCCAACATATGCAACAATTTCAAACCTAAGCATTACTCAATCAATAATAAAAGGACTTTCTACTCAGACTTCAAAATCCCATACAGGTTACAAGAAGCAATCCATTTCATTCACGCATATACCATTCATGTTACTCAAGAATTCACACGCTGAAATTTAGACACACAAACTATACCCAGTACTTAAGAACTAATCACCAAGGGTTGTTCTACTCAGGACTTCGAACTATCCTCTAAACAATGCAAAATTTCACCACTGTGAACCAACATAATAATTCATTCCTCTATTAGGCATATTCATGCACTCCCAAAACACCCACAAGCAAGCAAAATCTCAGTGTGCACAAACACAGCACAACTCACATACAGTACCCATCAATTGCATCAAATTAACCCACAAATCAGTTACCACGTACAATCTTCTCAAGAATTCAAAAGTAACCACCGAAACTTGAAAATATTCTCAAACATTCATAACCCACATGCAACACCCTATCAATGTCACTAATTCAATCCAAGTATCAACCAGATGTGTATTTCTACTCAGACTTCGCAACACCCCTAAACTAACACGAGACTACCAATTTTATCCCACCAAGAATCATTGGCAACCCATAAATATCACTACAGTTTCGTCATATTAAGCAATAAAGAACTAATGCCAAAGAAAATTGAATTCACATACCTGGAGTGGTGAACTTTGGGGGAATGAGCAAGAAGGAAGAGCAACTTGACTCCGCATTATGAAACTGGCTTGGAGAAATCGCGTGGGAGAAGGAAGGGGGAGAAAAATTGCGTAATTGGGAGTAAACTGGGGTTAGGGGATGAGAATTTGGGGTTAAGTGGTGGGTTGGGTCGGGCTATTTCAATTAGAAACGGATTGAACCCGTTCATTAAAAAAAATCAAAATAAACTAACCTGAGGCGCGACGTGGGGTGGACACGAAGTCCTCTGGAAATTTAATTCCAGGCGAGGCCAATATTTATCCCTCGTTCCGCGACGTGGAAATGGCACAGAGTGGCCTTTTTCTTGACGTAAACACTAAGTCCCGTCGAAACCAAAAGTTGGGTCCCCCTCTGCGACTCGCAAGCCACACGAAGCGTTCTGCCTCAAATTGGAAAATTAAATCCAATTGAGGTAGTAGCTCCGTGACGTGCCCTGGGTCAAAATACTTGATCCCTGCACGTTTTAAGTTCAAAACCCATTAGTAAAAACAAGATGGATTACCTCCCATCCAGCGCCTTAGTTTTGGTCGTGGCTCGACTCATATTTATGTATTTTTATGAATATATCATTTTTTTACTAATTCCTAAGAATTGAAATAACAAAACAAAAGTGAATAAATCCTAACTATTACAAGGGGTCACGTGTTGCCTCCCGTGTAGCGCCTGATTTAACGTCGCGACACGACTCATCTCATGACCCATTCATCATTTAAAGTGAGCGCTTCAAGCTCATGATCCACATCACTTCTGAAATAGGGCTTGACCCTTTGTCCATTCACAAGGAAAGTAGAGCTCTTGTCCTTGTTCCTTAACTCCACAACACCATGTTGGGTCATTCTCACAACTTCAAAAGGACCACTCCACTTAGACCGCAACTTTCTGGGGAACAACTTCAACCTTGAGTTAAACAATAGTACTAGTTGAATGGTGTTTGGAAAAGCATGCCACTTACCAGTTGAATTGGAGCATAAGTCATATTGGGGGATCAAGAAGTTGAATCTGGATGCTGAGTTAGACGGATAAGTGGTAAGTGGCATGCTTTTCCAAACACCATTCGATAAGGAGAAGTCCCTATTGGTGTCTTGTATGCAATCCGGTATGCCCACAAGGCATCATCTAGCTTGTCAGCCCAATCTTTTTGTTGGGCATTCACAGTCTTTTGGAGGATCTGTTTGACCTCTCTATTAGACACCTCCACCTACCCACTAGTTTGGGGATGATGTGTTGTAGACACCTTGTGTCTCACCCAATATTTGGCTACCAAATTATACAGTGAATTGTTAATAAAGTGCGTACCTCCATCAGTGATCATAGCCCTTGGAGTTTCGAACCTGGTGAAGATGTATTTTCGGATGAACTTCACAACCACTTTTGCATCATTTGATGGTAATGCAACATCTTCCACCCACTTTGACATGTAGTCCACTGCGACTAAGATGTATTGGTTAGCACAGGACGATGGGAATGGTCCCATGAAGTCTATCCCCCAGACGTCAAAGATTTCCACCTCCAATATATTGCTCAAGGGCATCTCATGCCTTCTCGAAATGGTGACCATCCTCTGACACTGATCACAACACTTCACAAACATATCAGCATCTTTAAAAAGAGTAGGCCAAAAGAAGCCAGATTGTAATACCTTAGGTGCAATTCGTTCACCCCCGTGGTGTCCACCATATGGTCAAGAGTGACAACTCTCCAACACTTGTGTCGCCTCATGTTCAGCTATACATCTTCGCATCATCTTATCAGGTCCCTGCTTGAATAAGAAAATCTCATCCCATATATAGAAGCGTGCATCATACTTCAGCCTTTGCTTTTGATGTGTTGAGACCCCGGGTGGAAATAAACCACTCACTAGAAAATTTACAATATCAGTATACCAAGGCACTTGAGCAAGGTCCAAAGCAAGCAATTGCTCATCAGGAAACTCTTCACAAATCTGCCCCTTATTTTTCACATGAGATGAATCCTCCAATCTGGACAGATGATCAGCAATCTGGTTCTCAGTTCCCTTCCTATCTCTTATCTCTAGATCAAACTTTTGTAGTATCATAATCTACCTAATCAGCCTCGACTTAGCATCCTTCTTGTTAATCAAATATCGGATTGCAGCATAATCAGTGTAGACTGTAACTTTTGTTCCCACCAAGTATGATCTGAACTTATCAAATGCGAACACTAATGCCAGCATCTCCTTTTCAGTAACAGTATAATTTGATTGGGCTGCATCAAGTGTCTTGCTTGCATAGTAGATGGAATGAAACATCTTATCTTTCCGCTGCCCAAGCACTGCCCCAACCGCTACGTCACTGGCATCACACATAAGCTCAAATGGAAGCTCATAATTTGGAGAAATCAAAATATGAGCTTCTATCAACTTTTTCTTTAGCAACTCGAATGCCTGCAAACACTTCTCATCAAAAACAAATTTCATCTCTTTCTCTAACAGGTTGCACATGGGTCTTGCAGTCTTAGAGAAGTCCTTGATGCACCTCCTATAAAACCCAGCATGTACTAGGAAGCTTTTAACTCCCTTCACTGTGATGGGGGTTGGCAACTTCTCAATAACCTCTACTTTGGCTTTGTCAACTTCTAGCCCATTTTTGGAGATCTTGTACCCTAACACAATTCCTTCTCGAACCAGAAAGTGACACTTCTCCCAGTTGAGCACCAGATTTGTTTCTTCACACCTAGCAAGAACTCTATCAAGATTAGTCAAAATAAGTTTGAAAGACTCACCAAACACCGAGAAGTCATCCATGAATACTTCAACAAAATCCTCTACCATATCATGGAAGATTGCCATCATGCAACTCTGAAATGTGGTCGGGGCATTGCATAAGCCGATGGTATGCACTTGAACGCATATGTGCTATACAGACAAGTGAAGGTGGTCTTTTCCTGTTCCTCTGGTGCAATAACAATCTAATTGTACCCTGAGTAACCATCAAGAAAACAGTAGTATTCCTCACCTGCCAGCGTATCCAAAATTTGATCAATGAAAGGTACCGGATAATGGTCCTTTCTGGTGGCGTCATTTACTTTCTATAGTCCGTACATATCCTCCACCCAATCATTGTTCTTGTGGGGATTAACTCATTCTTCTCATTAGTCACCACCATCATTCCACCCTTCTTGGGCACACACTGTACTGGACTTACCCATTTACTATCTGATATTGGGTACACAATCCCTGCATGCAACCACTTGATCACCTATTTTCTTACCACATCCTTTATCAATCAGTTTAGTCTCCATTGATGCTATGCACTCCGCTTATGCGCTTCTTTCATATATATTTTATGCATGCACAACGCGGGACTAATACCATGGATGTCGGACATTTGCCAACCCAGAGCTGCTTTCCTCTTCTTCAGGATGAGTAATACTGCTTCCACCTGTGCTTCAGACAATGCTGCAGACAAAATAACCGGTAAAGTTTTATTTTCACCCAAAAATGCATACTTAAGGTGAGCTGGCAATGCTTTTAACTCCAGCTGAGGTGCTTCTTTAATGGAGGGTTTGGGTGTAGGACCCAACACCCTAAATAAAGGCTCCCATCGATCTCTTGATGTACCTACAAGTGCCACATCAAGAAATTTCACAATTTCATGTATCTCAGAATCCCCATAAATATCATCCCCTACTAACACTCGCTCTAAAGGGTCCTTAGATGCAATGTAGCGAGCCTCTACCTCAAGATCTATCACCGTTATGGCAGACAACTCCTCATACACAGCTAGAAACTTTAATGGTTTATACACGTCGAACACCTCCACTTTATCATATGATCGTATAGTAAGGTTCCCCGCTACTACATCTATCATAGCCCGCCAGTAGCTAAGAAAGTTTGTCCTAAGATGAATGGGACCTCAGGATCTGGTTCAAAATTCAGCACAACAAAATCTACCTGGAAAATCAACGATCCCACTTGCACTAAAACATTCTCTACAATACCCTCAGGCCTAGCTACAGATCTATTAGCCAACTGTAAGATGATGGTAGTAGAATTAGGACTACCCAACCCCAGCTTTTTGTACAAAGAAGGTTGCATCAAATTTATACTAGCTCCTAGATCACATAATCCTCGTGCATGAATGCTTTGCCTTATAGTGATCTGAACTGTAAAGCTACCCGAATCTTTCAGTTTAGTTGGCAACCTATTTTGGATCCTGGAGCTGCACTCTTCAGTAAGTGCAATAGTTTCATATTCAGTCAGTAACCTTTTATTCTCCACAATCTCCTTCACATAATTCGCATACCTGGGTATACCCCGCAAAACATCTAACAATGGCAAGTTAATGTGAACTTGTTTCAAAAAAGAAAGGAACTTACCAAAACATTCATCCTCCTTCTGTTTCTTGAAATTTTGAGGGAATAGAGGAGGTGGTTTCACTATTGGTTGCACTCTTTCTTCTTGTGCAACAACTTCACCCTCCTTGGGTTCACTTTCTTTATTCACAGTTTCAATGCTCCTTTTCCTAGGAACTAACTCGTCCAATTGCAAACCGCTGCGAGTACCTACCGTGTTTACCTACTTGGGATTTGGATCAGTGTTACCTGACAAGCCTCCTTGCGTTCGTGAGTTTTGGGAACTAGCAAACTGCCCGAATTGCTTCTCCAGATTCTGTGTAGCCAACTGATTATTTCTCACATCAGCATCTATCTGGGCTTGATCAGCCATGATCCTTTTCAGCATATCCTCCATGCTCATGTTACCAGACTGCTTATTAGGCTGCTCATGTTGGCCTGTGGTTGGTAACCCTGTGCATTTCCTTGGGGTCTATACTGATTTTGGACTTGGACTGATTTTGATTTCCAACCCAAGAAAAGTTCGGGTGGTTGCGCCAACTCAGGTTGTAAGGGTTTCCATAATTCTGCTGGCCTCCTCCTCGTTGGGCATTGCTTGCAAAATTAATAGAATCCAGGTTTACACTACACACCTCTGCACTATGATCACCCCCTCCGTAGATCTCACACCAAGATGGTGGATGTTGAACTGCATTGACCTACGCGGGCTGTTGTCCCAATGCTAGATTGCTAAAGTGGGTGTTCATCATATTTTGCATAGCATCAATCTGTGCAGTTAAGGCAGTCACTGCATCTATTTCTAGCATACCTACAGTTTTTTGCATCATAGGTTTCACCTCTCCTCCGTTTCATTCAGGGATGCCCTGTGAGATCATGTTCAGCAAGGTGAATAGTTAAGCATATGTCTTCTCCAAAGCCTGACCACCTGCAGCTGAATGAAGTAGA
The DNA here is from genome assembly GCA_029582725.1 of Solanum chiquidenum. Classification (NCBI taxonomy): domain Eukaryota; kingdom Viridiplantae; phylum Streptophyta; class Magnoliopsida; order Solanales; family Solanaceae; genus Solanum; species Solanum chiquidenum. Next base: position 29,300 of record JAJOOS010014142.1, read on the forward strand.
ATCTTGGTGTTAGGCTCTAATCCTTCAATGAAGGTATGGACCAACACCTCATTAGATTGATGATGATGAGGGCAGCTCATCAACATCGATTTAAACATGTCCCAAGCTTGGTACAAGTTCTCCCCCCCTTTCTGTCTAAAACTCAAAATGTCACTCCTCAACTTAGCTGTTTTTCCAGATGGAAAAAATCTGATGAGGAACTTTTGTGCTAGATCATTCCAGGTGGTAATTGTGTTTGCGGGCTCTGAGTTTAACAATCTTTTGGCTTCCCCAACCAGAGAGAAGGGAAACAAAGTGAGCCTCACGTAATCCTCGTTTACTCCAGTTGGAGTGTAAGTATCACTAATCTCGATGAAGTTTTGGATGTTGATTGTTGGATCCTTGTGTGACAGACCAGTGAACTGCCCATTAGTGTGCAATAGTTACATTATACTCTGCTTCAGTTCAAACCTTCCACCAACTGCAGGTTTCTGAATAGATGATGTCACATTGGTGGTACGTGGGATTGCCACGTGTCTTACCTTCATCTCAGCCATTATATCAGGTTCTTCTTGCTCAACTCTTCCTACTGGAGATGTTGGTTCACTAGCAACAAGAGGGATCGGATAAGTAAGTCATATTATCCTTCTCCGGTAGTGTACGAATCTTTCCTGTTCCGCTAGAGGCAATACTAATCCTTGATTGTCGTCCAATTTTAAATTCCAATACAACCTGCAACAATGAAATGCTAAGATCAAGTTGTCAGCACTTGCTTTTTAAATTCAGAAATCAGAAAATCAGATAATTTCTAATTCTAAAATCCCTGGTAGAGGTGCCAAAAACATGTTGCATCCAAATCACACACGCAAGTGCACGTGGTCGTTCAAGTATTAAAGTGGCTTTTATAAAGAGCCGAGTATCGTACCCATAGGGACTTACGCTTAGAATAACTCAATTTCTCTAACTTTCATCTAAGCACAAGTGTTATCAAGATTTCAAAAGTGATTTATTTTCTAATTCTAAGATTGTAACAAAATGTAACCAATGTGATTCAATTTCAAGGGTTTAAAAATAGTGATTGGGTAAAGTCCAGGGCTGCAACTTTTATCAGGATTCATGCAATTAATATCATTTAAATGGGTTTATATCAACTATCGAATCAATAAATCATAGGGTTAAATGTATGATCATGGTCTTCCGACCTCTAATCGCCTAAGATAAATAACACCCTAACTACATCATTGAGCGGGGATAGGATGGATTAAGTACCGAGCATTACGATTTCTTCCTGTATAGTGACCCAAGCATGGTTTCTAGGTATATCCCTATCCTAGATACAAATTAACCCTAGTTATTTAGAATCAATAATGATCCTTATGTCCCACATTCTATCCTCTTATTCCTCTCTCGAGTTCAATTTGGACAATATATTTATTTCAAAGGTGATCAATCATGAAATATAAAAAGCAAGAACATAAGAAAGATTCATGTGATAATTGACATTCACCCAATGATAATTATTAAGGTACAATCATCATGTAGCCACAGCCCTAGAACTAGGGTATTTATCTACTCATAATCCAAGATATGATCAAGCAATGTTCATTAAACATAAAGAGATCGAAAGGAAAAGAGTTTAGGAAAGAACCATAAAAATGGTGAAAACGTTCTCCCAAGTCATCGTTCTTCAAAACCCAAAAGAATAATATCTTAATAAAATAAAATAATAACCTATTTATACTAAAGTCGAAACGGCCAAAATTGGGACATCAGTCCGCGATGCGAAGGCATCTTTAAATTTTCCTTTCGCCCAGAATTACTCTTCTCTACGATGCAGGCACTCCACAGAGTGTTCTGCCTCAAAGTCGCTTCTCACTAATTAATATTTACTCCCTCTCTGCGACGCAGATTCACATCCATCATTCGACTTGAGAGAAAATGCACTTTTCCGCGATGCGACTGCTACACGGAGGGCTCTGCCTCAATTCGACTTTTCATGAACCAAACTAACAGTCCTCTCCACGATACAGAGAGGATACGGAGATGCCTCGAATGATATTTCTTCACTCTTCTTCCTTGGTTCCTGTTAAGTGACTTGGCTCTCTTGTGTTCCCCATTATCCATTTTTGAGCTCGTTTCTCCAATTAAACTCACCTACACAACTAATCATGTCGGTTAGTTCATAAACACACAAAGGACTCGATAAGACTATAAAAACAAATATTGAATTCAAACTTAGATTAAATAAGGGCATTATTAGATTTCTAGGCATATAAATATGCCTAAGATCAATACCACACTTGAGCAACACCTTTCAATTGGTAAGTGGCTAACTCCGCTTTCTCTATCGAAGTCACCCCCATGATAGCAAGTACTTTATAAACCTCATCCACAAATTCTTGAGGATCCTCCTCCACTTTGGATCCATGAAATTCCAGGGGGTTCATTTGTGCAAAATATCTCACTCTTGAAGCTGCCGAATTCACATTAAGATTCATTGGAGCTACAACCTCTCTATTGACTTGAGCCATCACGGTTTGAGCCAACATTTGGATAGTTGCCCTAAACTCCACATGAGTAACATTCTCAACCAAAGAATCAATCGGAGCTTGAGGAGCTTGAAGATGAGCTCTTTCATTCACATTGTCTTCCTCAACCCTTCTTGCAAATGCCCTTCGAGTAGTCATATCATGTAGACCATCGAGTAAGGATTATAAGAAAGACCTTATAGAGTTAAACTCTAACGTATGACTTAAGAGTAATGAAAGAAGTGGAATTTCCTAAAAATCTTATAGCTTCTTATTCATAAATATGGCGCGCTTCACACTTATGAACAAGACTCTACTAGACGTGGCTTATGAGACATGACATGATACTAGAATCATTCTGAACCTTATGCTCTGATTACCAAGTTTTTCACGACCCAAGGGTACCCCCTAGATGTAACATGGCGTATAGAACCCCGAAGGACTCCATACAAGCAACTTAGCATATCATAACATAAGCAATAGAACAATAAGAGTAAAACACATTTCAATTCCAAGTCTAATTTTTTTTTCATTTTAAAGCAAAAGTGGAAGTCTAGACTCTAAGTCTCAACATAGCCATCTATTACAATGTTCGAAAGAGAAAGGGACACAACCCATACAACATAGTCAGAAAAGGAAATACAAGAAAAGAAACTACAATGTGAAAAAAATCGGTCCTCGAATCATGAGGACTCACCAACAAGCTAGGATAAATGAGAAAACCCAAGCTTTAGCCACAATGAGGACCACCTTGAGAATCGGACCCTACACTTGGGAAAATGTAGGAAAAGTAGGTGTTAGTAAAAAAAAATGCACGAAGTATGATAGCCATGCATAAAATATTGAAAACATGCTAAAGGGAACATTTTAGTTGAATGTATGCAATTTAACAAGCTTAGAACATCATCATAGTCATAGTGGAAAATCATAAGTCATAAACATAATCAACATAGTCATAATCATCATAAAAGGAACACTTCATAAATAACCGTAAAGCTTACTTGTGCAATGCATGAATAAGGCCCCATAAATCTCACCCATGTCAAGTAAAACTCTTTAGGCCATCATTCATATTCTCGTTCTTGTTGTTGTGGGAATAAGCCTTAACCGACATGAGACCATGTGAGCTAGAACATGATCACCCGGTGTTACCCACAAAAAAAGGGTTGTCCTACTTTCCTAAGGTAGAACCATGGTTTGTTAGCTTAGGTGGATACACTAGCTAAATATCCTACGGGGCACGTAGTTTATGGGATAAGGAGATTGTTACTAGAAACCTGGCCTTTCTGACGAAAGAGCTTCCATCTCATGAGATTGCTTCTAGAAACCCGGTCTTTCCGACAGAAGAGCTTCAATCTCATATTCAATATCCACTCGGTGCTAAGCATTAATCCCACAGAGTACTTATTAAGTCATAATTTGTTTCATGGAGGGATGTCTTTGACAATTAACCCAACTTAGTTCATTAGGATAACTCTTAAATCATGTGTGAGAATAACCTTTCACCGTCCTTCATAGATCAAGTATCACATTCAATCAACACATCTAGAACTCACTACATTAGACATGTATATAATCATAATTCAAGTAACCCAATTACTACATTCATAATTTCATAACATACTTTTATCATCAACAAACCCACATCACAAGATCATAAATAAGAAATATGAGGATTTCATGGGTTCTTGGGGATAAAACATAAAAACCATAGGAAATCATCAATTCATACGTAATATATCATAATTCAATCATTAAAAACAATTTTGAAAGGAACCCATGATTTTGGAATCAAACCCTAACTTTGGGAAATCACTAGTTTTGAAATTAATTTTGGAGGGACTCCATGGATGAAGGCTATCCATGGATAAAGATATCCCATACCTTAGCAATTGAATCCAATAAATTTGAGTAGAAAACCTTGTTCCTTGAACCCTAGCTCAAACTTCCTTCTTCTTCTTCTTTGATGTTCTAGAGAGAGAAAAATTGGAGAAGATCAACTCTTTGGTATTTGATTTGGGTTTTGGGAAATAATGAGGTGAATGGGTGTATTTTGACTTAAAATGACTTATATAGGTGTATAAAAGTAAGGCAAAATGACTTCACTTTGATTGGACTTAAATCAGAATTACCCAAAACACCTCTCACTTAAAGTGAGCTGCCCAGGTGCCACGAGGGGCTCCACGAGCCGTGGTCCCCTCCATGGACTTGAGGCAGTGGCTAGGCAACTTGTTCCTTTAGCCCATAATCCCAAGGTAACTTCACGAGGGGCTCCACGACCCGTGGTGCTAGCCACGACCCGTGGTCCCTCTCGTGGGCCTTGAGGTAGTGGCTAAGCCACCCTCATTCAACCCTCAACCATCAACTACTAAGGCATTACCAAGGCCACTCCCATGAGCCGTCTAAGGCTTCACGAGCCATGAAGTGGCCCGTGTGAAGGAGCCAATTTGGGGCAGACTTAAGGAGGCTACTGCCTCACCTCCACGAGTGGTAACACGACTCATGGTGACCACCACTGGTCGTGAAGGCCTTCGTGGTCATGGCGTAGTGCCTTGGCAAGGCTTGGGCATCCTTGGCCATTGCCCCTTTGCCCTTGGTCCTAACCCTTCTTCCTTGAAGTTAACCCTCACGTTTAGCTCTAGTTTAGCCTACTAATTTCCGGGGTGTTACAACTACAATCCATATATATATATATATATATATATATATATATATAGAGAGAGAGAGAGAGAGAGAGATTCTTTTTCCTCAAGAATTTGGAATCTAACTTACTATTTTGGAGTGGGTTTCAATCTTTAATTTTTTTATTCTTCTCTAATTCAATGAAAATTTACGGATCAAAGCACATTTATCTATGACCTAATTTTGAAAGATTTAAGTTAGAGCAATTTTTACTTTTCCATCATATATTTTGTAGGAATTAAGTTATTCGGCATAAATGTGTAGTATCTAATTCACTTGTCATAAGTTTAGAGAACTTTTACCTTGTGGGTTATGAATTGAACGCATGCCTTTAACAGCACTAGTGTTATAGGAACAAGTGGCATAATTTTTTATGTATTGCAAGACATACCTTATATTAGATTATGATATAAAAATATAAGTTGATGTAAAGGAACACAAATTATCTCTTCGAAAACAAAATTCAATTGCAACGATTGGCTAGATCGCTCATTGGAATTAACAACCATCAATTGAGAGAAAAATAAATATCATACCAAAATAAGGGCATTTATATGAATGACCCTCTAAAATTCGAAGGTGCAAAGAGGATAATTAACCTAGATTATGCAAATTTAAGAATATACTTTTTATATTGGCAAAACAAATAAACGATTTTGAGTTATGGTTTATCTGATAGTTTAAAAAGTTTGAGTTTTGAGTTATTATGTATTAGAGGATAATTAAATATGATTGTTATAATAAAATATAATTATTATAGAAGATGATTATTATGAAAATGTTTAAATTTAATTAAAAAATTTGAGTAGTTCATGAGCAGATGAGTTGAATATTGTGATTGCTATTTGTGGTTGATATGAAAATATTGTAAGGAAAATATGGGATGAGGCGAGTCGGGTTCGAATATTAACAGAAAAATAATAATTAATATGCTTCAAATTTACCATAAGGGAAATGTAACATCCCACAACTAGAAAGAGTTAGATTTAGAAATAGTCATCTTTTTTGAAATAATGAAAATCTAGAAATTTGACAAAGGTTAAGTTAAGAATGAGTTTTTGCTCAACTTCGAATGACCATAACTCCTAGCTCATGATGATTTAGGTGTGCTACCAGATACCGTAGGAAAGATCTTGGAATTATCTTTCCAACTCCACTGATTTTGCGCGATTCCGAGTTTGTATGAGTGAGATATTCCCATTGGAAGTTGGGTTGTTCGAATAAGGAAAGTCCAATCCGGATTTTGGAAGGGTAGTTTAGACTTTTCCATAACCAACTTAATTAATTCATTTTTTATAATTATTTTAAGATCTAAACTGATAGGATTCAATTTATGCTTTTGAAAAATAAAGTTAGGGTTTTTGGAGAAAGAACGCAAGTGGAGAAGAAAGGAGAAAAAAGCCAAGATCATCGTTATTCGTTCTTGAATTGCTTTCGTTCTTGAATTTGGGTTGTGATTTTAAAGTGTTGATTCCTTTAGTTGTTTGAGTTAGATTTGGTGTATATGTCTTGGCCATCTGATTCTAAAGTGAGTTTGAGAAAAAAATCAGAATTAATCGATTTAAGATCAGAAAACGAGATCAAATGTTCGTCAGTTTTTGCCTGAGGGGAGGCTGGCACGACGCGGCCCCATAGCATCAGGCAGGCTGGGGAGGCGCGCCAGCAGTGTGCCATTTTGGAGCCCTAGTAATTTGGGGATGGCGCGGCGCGCCAGGGATGCTCCCGAGTCGTCGTTTTCCACCCATTTTTCGTCGTTTAGCCTATCTAAGTCCTAGGCTGGCACGATGCGGCCCCATAGCATCAGGCAGGCTGGGGAGGCGCGCCAGCAGTGTGCCATTTTGGAGCCCTAGTAATTTGGGGATGGCGCGGTGCGCCAGGGATGCTCCCGAGTCGTCGTTTTCCACCCATTTTTCGTCGTTTAGCCTATCTAAGTCCTTCCAAAGTGTACTAACATTTCCTAGTTGATTCCAACTCTCTAAGGTAAGTCTAAACATCATGAAATCATCCATAAATATGAGATCATGAACCTTGAATCCATAATTCAATTTAAGGAAAGTTAAGAGTCAGGTTTAGAAGTCAAGAATCAAGTCAAGAGAAGTTCATAAAGTCTTTTACAAACGTTTTAACTTTGTTTTAAGACTTAAGTTTCAAGTTAAGCAAAGAGTAAAGAGTTGAGTTCATTTCTTCAAAGATTATACGGGAACTAAGTATTCCCAATAGTTTAAAATGTTTTCACATTTGAATAAGAAAGAGAAACACCGATTTCCAAGAGAGCTTTTAAGTTAAGTTTTGAGTAATTATCTTAAACCAAATAAAGAGTTTTGTTTTTACAAACACATGAGCTAAGTATATTTTGGGAGTAGTATTGAGCACCAATATGGGGATGCGAGTTCATAATAACTCTAGTCTCCATAAACCATGTAGCCATCATGGGTAGTAAGGGTCATACTTTTTAGATGACACCTAAGTACTTTATAACATAGACTAGTGGATCGACTTAGTTAAGGCATTCTATATGACGTCAAAGTATAGGAAAGTTCTGGCAGCGTGGGCAAGACGTTGTATCACCACTTAGGATTATAGTGGTGGTTGTCGATTAGAGAAATACCTACAGAAACTACATTACTTTATTAGATGATTAAGTTGAGTTGTTATCACATTTCTTTAACAAACTGAGTTGCTTTCTATTGTTTAAAAATCTTTCTATATATAGCATGTGTATTGAATTGCTTTATATCGAGTTAAGTTATTCATGAGTTGAGTAAATCCAAGGTAAGTGTTCCTTTCAGATTCTTTTCAAGCCTATGTTATGTTTAGCATTCCAACTAGCATACTCGTACATTCAATGTACTGATGCCAGTTGGACTGCATTGTCTTATGATGCAGACACAGGTAACCAGGATCATCATCTAGTGTCTCGTTGATCAGGTTGAGCACTCTGAGTCAGTTGGTGAGCCTCCTTACTTTCCGGAGGGTCCTTTTCATAATTGTTTAGCTTTTCAGTTGTTAGGATGATCGGGGGTCCTGTCCCGACATCCCTCTTTGTTTTAGAGGCTTCATAGATAGTTAGCAGTCAGTTGTCTTTACATTATTCTTTCATATATTAAGACTTGAGTTGCTATTTTAGCCAAGTTGAATGTTTGACCTTTAAACGTTCTAAGTATTTTATTAAGCAATTGAGTAGAGATGTATTGAATCTTTGTATTTATGCTTTTAAGTATTCCGCTGAGTAAGTAAGCCAGGCCGAGGGTTCACTTGGAACCAACAATGGTTCTTGAGTGTCAGCCACGTCTGGGGTGTAGGCTCGAGGCGTGATAGGAAATCAAGACTAGACTTTTAATTTTCAATAATCTTGGAGCTTGACTTAAATGGAAATAACTTTATTAGATTTCTTGTGTGAACACAAATTTTAGTATTATATACATAAAATTAAAACGACCCGAACCGTCGTTACTTATGAAGGGCAAAACGTCGTGAGTAACTGGTCCCCACTGTCCCGCCATAGCGGGGTGATGCCGTTATGGAGGCGGCGCCCCAACAAGATTGGAGCACCAAAGCAGAATGGACGGAGGGCAGAACTTAATGACGCGAAGTTTTATTTCCTCATTTTTCCCTAAGTGTCAAAAAAAGGAGAAGATCACCAGAGAAAACCTCAAAAGTTTGTTCTAGGCTTGTGACAGAAGGAGAAATAGATTTCTAGCACAGGGTTGACGATAACTCATTAATTCCCAGCCAAAATCCTCCGTCCCATTGTCCGGAGGCTAGGATTGGAACTACAATCCCTTTGTTGCTGCTTAGCGCCCAGGTAGGCTAGGTTTACATTACTTGGGTAGTCATAAATTTGTGCTCACTGCGTAATATATTGCTAATTAATGGTAGAATTCATGTTTAGGGCTTCAGGCATAGAAAAAGGGACAGTTATACATGTACTCCTAGTCGTTAAATATGATGTGTACTATGGGGGTGGGGAAGCCTCGTCCTATAAACTAGGGGTAGGTGATGGTTTGACTTCTCGTTTGAGTTATATATACTTGTTAATGGCTCCAATGTATGTGTGCATGTATGTGAATAGAGAAACATGAATCGAACATAATGAAATAACTAAGTATGGATAATTACATGATATGAACATGTTACCTGACTGTGTGACCTATTCATTATGGGTGTGATTATGGTTGTGGTTGTGCTGACTGGACTGGGTGTTATGTTCTAACACATATATTGGATCGGGTGTCATGTTTCAACACATATATTGGACCGGGTGTCACATTCCATCACATATATATTGAATCGAGTATCATATTCCGACACACTAACAATTTGGGTGTGGGTTCCATGAGAGAAGCACTTGTGACTACTACATTTGTATCTACTTGTCATTGATAATGGGGAATTTTATATTGCTCCTAAAATGATAATTGATTTATGCATCATGTATATGTGTGTTTACTGTATTGTAATTACTTGTCTGCATCTCGTTTACTGGAATTAACTGTGAATGATCATGACCAATCGGTACGTTGTCTGGTAAGTGAAGACTGAGGGTCCAGGTGTTACTATTGGCTATTTTAGAGAGGTTGTCTCTGTTCTTAAATAATGAGAAGTGGGGTAGTGCTCACGATGCAGAAAGTAGTTAGGTCCTACCTTGGGAAGATGACTCGTATTCGAAATGGTTAGCAAGCTTGATAGAGTATATTATGTGGTCAAGGACTGAATTATGATGCAGAAGAAGCGAGGGCATGTCGTGAGTGGTTAGACGGGTTGGTAGTGGTTGTATTCAAGAACTCCTCTATGAGATAGAATGTTTAAGCTATGATTAAGAACAAAGTGAGCAGGGCGATATAGTAGGGGGTTAGAGTCAAGTGTACTAGTACGTTGAAGGTTTATGAGAATGGTAAAGGAAGGAGAATAAATGTTGATAGGTGTACTTTTTATTGCATGTTTCCTGCTGGTTGATTTCTTTATATTATGTGGTGGGCATTGGGTTGATCGATGATGCCTACCAGTACGTGTTGTTTATACTGATACTACTCTTGCTATGCCATTTGGCATAGTCTGGTTGCAGGGTCAGTGATGATTCATAGGTGAAGACGAAGACAATCTACAACAACTTCTACTCTTCCTTCCCTATGGTCGGAACTGTGTCATTAGTTACTGTACTTTATACCTTGTAATCGTATAAGCTCTTGTAGCTGTTTAGACTAGATCCCTGGGGTGTTATTTATTTTACAAGTTTAACTTTGGATTGGTTAAACTCTTATTTATGTAAAAATCTCATGAATTTCCTTTTATCTCCAGTTTTCTTAATCTTTCGCATGTTTTTAACCATTTGGGGATCAAGGGTCCTTCTACTTAGGCGTTAGAGTAGGTGCCCGCACGGCCCAGTGGGTTGGTTCGTTATAAATTGGTATAAGAGCCCAGGTTGTCGGTCTCCCAGTACAAGAGCAAATGTGGAATAGACTCATGCAAATTGGTGTGTTGACGTCCACGTCTAATCTTCAGGAAGCTATGAAGCATCCTAGGAAGTAGTTCCATTTCTTCTCTCTTTCGATGCAAGTTGTTGCTTGTGGTATGAGTTGATTCCAATTGGTATCTTCCTATTCCAATTGATATCTCAACAAAGTGAACTAGCCGCCGTAGTAGCGGCTGAAAGGACACAAGCAAGGTAAATTTGAACCAAGAAGGTTCCAATTGGTATCTGGCCTTACAGGTTGTACAAATGCATGGATGATCAGATAGGTCTAGAGATAAACTATGATGTGATTCCTAAAAGAATTCTTGACGTGTGACATGATATACTTATGAGAGGGAATGCAACTGTTAGATGTGCACAAACTTACCATTGATAAAGAGGGTAAGGGGAAAGAACGGCTTGTGACTATAGGGAAACTCTAGTTTCAGACAATCTGGATTGGTTGGGAACTATATAAGAAAAAGGGCTATTATTGCATAATAGTGGAATTGATTGTTACGAAGGGTTCCCTTGACGTGTGTTGCTACCGATTATAAAGGTGTGATTAATAGGCATATTCTTAGGATGTGCATGCTTGTGGTAGTGGGAAAATTTTTTGGTATGCATACCACTGAGTTGACCTCGGGGTGGACGACGCTTATCTTAGCTAAGAGGGTTATCCTAAATGCTTAATTATGGCCCTGGGAGTCAATGAAAAACTCTAGAAACGGGGAGAACCCCCGGGAAGTGTTGTCTTAGAAACTGACCCCGTCAGAGCCGCTGGGACGGGACCGTCAGAGCGGGAAGTCTCCTACCAGAGCTAGACAGGGCGAGACAGAATCTCAGCCCCTTGTTTTGCCTATGGACTCCGAATCGTGCATGGGCTAATTTCTGAAATCCAATCAGTACTCCGCAATAGAACAGTAAGTTATAATCACCTAGCATTTAATTACGGCTATGAAAATAGCAAAACGAGCATCCATGTGCTTACAAAAACTTAAGGAAAGGCAAAAAGAGAAATAGAAATATTATTTATTACATGCCCAAGTGGGGACAACCCAAATCAAGGTCCATGGGGAGGGGGAGTGTTACTGTTGGAATCTAGGTCCTCCAGGGCTATCTCGCCAATCCACACCTCGCCCAACCAGGGGAACTCCTGAAAGTCCTCCGGCTCGATCCTGGGAAGCTCCTTGTAACGACCCTAAAAATGAACTAGTGAAACTAGAGCCTCACATGTGAGTTTGGAGTTGAGAACTTGATGAAATGATGAGAAATGACCGTGACGTCCGGAAACTAGTCATTTGAACTAGTGAGTTGTAAGGGTCAACTTTAAATGGTC
>JAJOOS010014143.1:0-24050 GCA_029582725.1 Solanum chiquidenum
GTGTGAGGAAGAAAAAATACTTATAAGTCAACTTGAAGAGCTAAAAGTTGAGGGCCAATTGCTTGATCATACTGTTATTGATGTTGTCATTGTTGAGAAGAGTGCACTAGAGTTATATAATGAAGTAGATAATATTATTTTTAAAAACTCTAGTATGTGTAAACATGAGGGTGTAAAAAATAATACAATTCATGAGTTAGGGCGCATTGGACCTCATTCCAATCATTTTTCTGCATTATGTTTAGATGATGAAAAATTAATCGAGCCATCTGAGCCTATAGAAGAGTGTATGGAGGAGGAACAATGTGTCTATATTCTTGAAATTATTGTTCCAACATCGGAGAATTACATTCCTCACTTAGGATCCGAGAAGTGCATAATGCGATATCTATTGCTTGGGACCTTTATTTTTATATCACCACCCATTGAGCGTAATAGAAAAATTGATGTGAAATTAGGGGTGCAATTCATATCTTCAAAGTGGAAGGAAAAGTAGTAAAATTAATGGTGTCGTGCTGCGACGTTAAATTAAGCACTTATTGGGAGGCAACCCAATTAGTAGTGTAACTTCTTATTTTATTTTTATTTTATTTTATTAGTATCACTTTTTTTTCCTTGTTTTTGCAAATTAGGAAAAGTCTGAGTACCCAAAAAATAAAAAATAAAAATTGAAGGAAAGGAGCATGTTTTGAGCTTAAGTGTGGGGTGACGACCCTTGATGCAAGGAGAAAAAAAAAACATGATGTTAGCTAGGCCATAGAGGGCCCAAGGGAGTATTTCTCACCCTTCTTCTTATTCTCTTTTTCATAAATTGCTTTGGGGACAAAGCATGATTTTAAGTGTGGGGTGGATGAATGAATTCCTAGTTTTTACTGTTTTATTGAGTCTTTTCTTTTTTTTAGGATGGGTTCCTTGGCTTTTGTTTTCGGTACTTTTCCTGAGGTTAGTCCCTTTGAACCGAGTGTCTTTTTTTTTTTTTTTTTAGGAATAAATTTTATTTTTTTTATTTTATTTTTATTTTTATTTGGAGAGAAAAGAAAAGACTCTTTTGAGTTATGTGATACTTACTATTTGGGCCTAATTTTTGAGTAGTACTTTCTTGTGAATGTTTGATAAAAAAAATGCAGACTCTTTGACATTTAAGTTCATGGTTGTGTCTTTGTATATAACTTATTTTATTTTGTAGTTTGTTATGATCTTATCTCTCTTGGAAGTGGAATTGATCCGTCTTGATTGATACTTGTGCCATGTGTGGTGAGATTTTGTTTATTCCATGTTTTGCATCTTAGTCTAGAACTTGCCCTGCATGTTATTGTAGCGAAATAAAAACTGTTGCTTTGTTTAATAGAAAAATTGATTTGAAATTAGAGGTGCAATTCATATCTTCAAAGTGAAAGAAAAAGTAGTAAAATTAATGGTGTCGTGCCGCGACGTTAAATTAAGCGCTTATTGGGAGGCAACCCAATTAGTAGTGTAACTTCTTATTTTATTTTATTTTTATTTTATTAGTATCACTTTTTTTTTCCTTGTTTTTGCAAATTAAGGGAAGTCTGAGTACCCAAAAAAAAAATTGAAGGAAAGGAGCATGTTTTGAGCTTAAGTGTGGGGTGATGAAATGCATTTTGATATCCAATTGATGTAAGGGCCAATGCTGAGAAGCAGCCAAAGAAATAAGCAAGCGAACAGAAGCGAGCTTGGCGGCCGGGGAGAAGGTGTCAGAATAAACTACACCATAAGTCTGGGCATACCCTTTAGCCACAGGTTTGGCCTTAAGTCTTGCAACAGAGCCATCGAGATTAACTTTGACCACAAAGATCCATTTGCATCCAATTGCTTTCTTTCCTTTGGGTAAATCTACCAAATACCAAGTGTGATTTTCATCTAAAGCATGTATCTCCTCAAGCATTACATCATGTCATCCAGGATGGTTCAAGGCATCCTTCACTATTTTGGCAATAAAGAGAGAGTCTAGAGAGGCAATCATACACCTAGATCCAGCTGATAAGTGGTCATAACAGATAAAGTTAGCAGTGGAATATGTAGATTTACACTGACGTGTACCTTTTTGAAGAGCTATAGGGAGGTCAAGATTTTCTGGAGGATCAAATGGAGTAACATCTGATGATAAAGGAATTGTATCATCAATTCCCCACCTCCTCGAGTAAACTTGAACAATTAGCGGTCTTGCGGCGTAGATACAATAGGTGTTGATGGCACAATAGTGGATTGGTGCTCTATAAAAGGACTAGGATAGGGAAGAACAACATCTTCTTGACTTTTCAGTCACAACACGAGTAACCTGGTAGACTAACCACTATTCTTCCTCCCCCTAACTTGTAGAATTGGGAGGTGCATAAAAGAATGGTGTAGTCTTAGAAAATACCGCATCAGTTGACACCAAATATCTATCACGCTCAATAGAAAAACACTGATATCCCTTTTGAAGGTGAGAATAACCCAAGAAAACACACTTCAATGCCTTGGGGTCCAACTTTGTAACAGATGGTCGAACGTCTCGAACATAACATGTGATTCCGAATACCTTAGGTTCTACTGAAAATAGTGACTTATTTGGAAAAAGAACATTATAAGGCATATTACCAGCAAGCACAGTCGATGGCATGTGATTTATCAAAAAAACAAGCAGTAGAGACCGTATCAGCCGAAAATTGTTTAGGAACCTTCATTTGGAACAAAAGCGCTCGAGCTGTCTCAAGTAGATGCCTGTTTTTCCTCTCAGCAACTTCATTTGAGAAGGTGTATCAACACATGAAGATTGATGGAGAATACCGTGTTGCTCATGTAGGATCTAAATACTTTTGACATATATTCTTTAGCATTATCTCTCCTTAGAATACGGACTGAGGTATTGAACTGAGTTTTGATTTTAGCACAAAAGGTAGAAAAATGAGTAAACACGCCAGATCGACTCTTCATAAAGTAAATTCAAGTCATTCAAGAAAAATCATCTACAAAAGTGACAAAATATTTATGCCCTATTTTAGAAACAACTGGACATGGTCCCATACATCAGAACGAACTAACTCAAAAGCTAACGCAACTCGATTATTAATCCTTGGACATAACAAGATATAATGGTGTTTTGTAAATCGACATGACTTACAGTCCAAGAAAGAAATATTCTGAAACTGTGGACAAAGCTTCTTCAACTAAAGTAGGGAATGATGTCCCAATCGACAATATGCTTCAAATGGAGTTACAACACTGGAGTATGCAATACATCGAGACTCCCTTTTATCGAGGATGTAGAGATCATCATATACATGTCCTTTTTCTAATTACCTGATTCATTGTAAGATCACCAAATAACAATTAAGGTATCTGGTAAGTTTACTGATAATTATCAAATTGAAAGCCAATTTTGGTAGACTTAACACAGATGACAAGTAATAGAGGGGGTTGGCTTAACAGTTCTAGATCCAACACTGTTACAAGTTGATCTGTCAGCTACAGTAACTGGAGATGGTGCTTTGTGTGGTTGAAAGCTTGATAAGATATTAGGATTACCCGTCATGTTATTTGTAGCACCTGAATCAGTGACCCATTTATTTGAAGCGGTAACAAGACATACTTTATAGGACTTAGCAAAAGCAGTAACTGAAGTGGATTTTTGATATCAAGAGAATATAACAAACTCTCAACCGAAACCAAATTCATTTTGTGAGATGATGAACTAGAATCACCAAGAACTTTAGACCTTTGAGTTACCGTATTATGATGAGTCATTGTTCAAATTAAATACTCAATATAACAAAAATAAATTAAGAGATGAAACCAACAAAATTCCATGAAGTAGAAATATCCTAATAGATTTCCAGATGTTTAAGAGTTAATAGAGCTTGGTTGATCCAATCAAACTAATTCTTCACTTAGTGTAAACAATCAATCAAGCCAGCGAGAGGAAAATTTGACCAAAATTTTAGTAGTAATCTAACACCAAAATCAGCAAATACATGTCAATCGATTTTATCCAAGGAAAACAAAGTTTAAGAAACTTGGAATACTTGGAAATCAACCCAACTAAGGTCTGTTCAACAAAAGACCACAAAATCTGACCGAAAATATTGAGATGATACTAGAACAAAAATATGTTCTGATTCAGATTTTACACACGCCCCCACGTGCTTCGTATGCAGAAGCTGCCTGAAATATTTCGCCGGATCTTGAGCCTCACACTCTTCCCTGCCAGCCAGCGGATTCTGGTTCTTACAGATCGGGTGAGGTGGTCCACCCTAGGTTGGTTGTGAGATTGGAATATCAAGTTCCAAGTACCTCCCAGTAGCAGAAGTGACCAACCAAGTCACTTACGGATAATTTTTTGAGCTAGCCGACACCAGTGATTTGAAAAGACAAAAAAAAAAAGAAACACTGCTGTGATACCATGTAAAATACAGAGAGAATAGAGTAATCTTCCATGTTTTATTAATCCAAAAAGGAAAGATATTTGTAGGTGTACAAATACTCTATCTAAGGAAAACAAAATCAGAAAATCCCTATATATCTCTATCTATTATTGTGTTGTGATTGTGCTATGTATTCTATAGGAAAATATGTCTTTGTACATTCTATAACAACATGAAAGTTATTTTTTAATTAAACTACATTACTTTATTTATTCTAAAATTATGGTTGAAACAAATAAAATATTGTGTAAAATGCTATTTAATAGTTTTCTGAACAATCTCATATTTTTTGTTAAAAAAAACACTTAAATTTTCTCTATAAGAAATTGATATTAAGTTTATACTAATTATATGTAAAAATTACCTAAGTACACAACTTATTTTATTATATATCTAAAATTCCCTATCAATTAAAAGAAATTACAAAAATCACTACTCTCTCCTATTTTTGGATACAACACTTTTATGTGATGTATCGAGACACGATATATCAGGACACGTGTATATTGTATCAACAAAGGTAATGTATTGAGACGCGATATATCAGGACGTTGAATGATGTATCGAGACAGGTGTATCTTGGATTAACAAAGGTAATGTATCGGGATGCGATATATCAGAAGTTGAGTGATGTATCCAAAACTAGGACACAATGTATTGAGACATTTAGTGATGTATCTGAAATCGAAATGGGATGTACCGAGACGTTAAATGATGTATCCGTAATTTTGAAATTTTAAGGGATTTTTGTAATTTAGAAAAGAGTAGTGATAGGATGTGTGATTTTTGCAAAATTACCTTATTATATTAGGCCTTTATTTTTTGAGTAAATTTTAGGTTTAGTAAATATAAAAATCATATTTGTATGCTATAACTATAGTTTGTATAATTGCGTTTCATAACAAACTTTATGTTTGATATGTCTATTAATATGTATATTTTGGTATACATATACAAACGAATCAATTGTATAGTTTGTTTCGATATACATATACAAAAGAATCAATTGTATAATTTGTATTTGTATAAAGCGAAAAAGAGAGAAAGAAAAAAGAAAACTGGGCAGGAGAAAGATCTGTATTTATATAATTATAAGTGTATATGACGAAAATATATGTATTTGTATTTGTATATATAATTTTCTCTCGCTTTATACAAACAAAAATGCAACTTATACATTTGTTTTTGTATAAAGTGAGAGAGGCGAGTGAGATCTGGGAGAGTGGCGAGCGAGATTCTCTTGGAAGAGAGGCGAACGAAAAGATATGTATATATATATATAGTTTTCTCTCGCTTTATATAAACACAAACACATTTTATACATTTGTGTTTGTATAAAGTGAGAGAGGCGAGGGAGAGACTGCCCAGCGAGAAATCGAGAGTGGCGAGCGAGAAATTCAGGGAGAGAGGTGAATGACAATTGTTTTCTACAGGTTACAATTAATTAAAATTGTTGTTATAACATTTAATTTGAATTAATAGTTTGATATTTTATACAATTTTCTCTTCTTTTATTTTATATATATAAAAACTTGGAATTGTTGAATTGGGCAAACGACAAATTAGGATTAGTAGAAGAGAGTTTAAAAAGTGTAATAACGTGAATAAGGTTGGAGAAATGTAGAGCGTGGCAATATTTAGGTGGAAGAGACACGATTTCTTCTACTCTCCCTTATCTTTTAATAAAATAAAATAAATTCTTTGGGTTTCATGGCTTGTCTAAGCTGCAGTCCTTCAAGAATGAGACTCCCTTTACTTCAAACTCATGTACCCATTTCCAATTTCACTTGTTTAACTGTATTCCCCTTTCAATCACTTGCAATATCTTTACCAAAATATAAGGTCAAGTCTGTTCATATTCCATCATGTTCAGTTTCTTCCATTTCATCTACTAATTTGGAAGAAGAAGAAGAAGAAGAAGATGATGATCCCACTGCTGAACTAGTCTATCTTGACCCTGAAATTGATCCTGAGAGCATATCTGAGTGGGAATTGGATTTTTGCTCAAGACCAATTCTTGATATTAGAGGGAAAAAGTTATGGGAGCTTCTTGTTTGTGATGATTCCCTCTCTCTTCAGTATACCAAATATTTTCCTAATAATCTTATCAATAGTATCACTTTGAAAGATGCTTTACTATCCATATCTAATGACTTAGGCCTCCCATTACCCAATAAAATCCGATTCTTCAGGTAACTAATTACATCCTCTCCCACAAAAACATTATTATTTTTCTTTTCAATTCTCTCATCAATTGTTTTTCATTTTTAGGTCACAAATGCAAACTATTATTACAAGAGCTTGCAATGAACTTGCCATCAAACCTGTTCCTAGCAAACGGGTATTTTCAACGACTTTATTATCCCTATATATACAACATATCAATCCAATTTTTTATGGGTTGAGCGGGTCAATAACCCGCCCAAACCTAAACGGGTTGCACGTAGGCACGGATCTACATGGAGCGTTCCCCTGATTGACTCCGATTTTTATTTTATTTTTGTTTGTATATATCTATAGAGAAAATGTGAAAAAACAGATATAACAAATAAATAAGCACAAAAAAATTAGTTGCTGCTTTGGTTCTGGCCTTAATGTTAAGGCGTGTAGATGCGGCTAGTCACGAATTCGAATCTCTCTAGCTGCAATTTTATGTTAAAAGAAAGTGAGCACCCACGACCTTCTGGATCCACCACTGATTGGACAAGTTGTCTTTGATTTTGCCATCCCTATGTTCATCCTACCTATTTTGCTGGTAAAGCACATATGCATACAATTTAAATGTTTGCCTTCAATTAGTTTTCTGGTGACAAAGATATAACTATTGCATGAAGCTTTTCATTCAAAATTATTTAAACAGAGGTTCTTATGGATCAACTTTGTAAATAAGTTTCTTTAAATGGTTTTCAAAATTCGTATAGGAAGGAAAGTCCATGTTATTTAAGCTTATTTTATGCATTTTAACGTAACCTGGGTTGATGTATGAGAAGGTCATTTTAAGTTTAACTGCGTCGCTGGCATCTCATCAGTATAACCCTTTGTTACAGATCATCCTCTATCTTGGATATTTTTTCTTTTGCTCTCCCTTTCTTTCCAGGTAAACTGTCCTCCAAGTCAAGCTTTAGTGTGATATACAATGCATAGCTTCATTTCCATATTTATATATGATCTGAAAATGCATATCAGGTTTGAGCTCATTTATGTGTATACACGAGACTTCACTAATGGCTAAATGATCTTTGATCCATGACATAACAAAAGGTCTTTTCTGATATAAAAAATAATAATCAAGATAGTGCGCACTATTTTGCCATTTTAATGCACAATTGACTAAAAACAGATTGATCAGTGCCATTTCTTGTATGCTGCTATATTTCAGTGCTTATCACTTGTCCTTTGGCTTGAAGACCGCTATGAAACTGTTTATACTCGCCATCCTGGTTTTCAAAAAGGAGCCAAGCCACTTCTTGCACTTGACAATCCTTTTCCAATGGAACTTCCTGAGAATCTGTATGGAGAAAAGTGGGCTTTTGTCCAGTTGCCCGTTTCAGGTACATTTAATTGTAACACTCTGGAACAACTAATCAAGGATCTCTAGTTTAGCTTTTGATGATTTGCAATAAGAATAAATTTCCTATTCTGTAATATAACTTGCCATATTTCTCACTGGAATTTCATTTTGAGAAGATAGACTTGGATTAGAACCGATATCAAGTTGGACATGAATTTCTAATATTATTGTACCTTGAAAATTATGCATGGACTTACAATTTATCTTGTTTGTAGCTGTTCGTGAGGAAGTATCTAACCTGGAGACTAGGTTGGTTTTTGGCTCAAGTTTAGACTTGGATCTTCTGGGGATCGAAATTGAGGACAACACATTGATTCCTGGACTAGCAGTTGCATCCTCACGTGCAAAACCATTAGCAGGTATGATAGCTGTACTATCTTTTTTTTAACTTTATTGTTTTATGGATTATGACAATTCATGAGCACATGCGTTGTTCCTAGATTGACAAGTTTCCATCATACTTCTTTTGCAACTCTCATATGCTCTATCACTATAATTTGAACTACTTTCCGTTTGTTTCCCCCTTTTTTTCGAGTAAATTGAATATACTTAATTTAATCAACATCGAAATCATTTCTTGCTAGTTCATATGGGCATTGAGCCTTTTCTAATGTGCAACCATTTTTCATGACACAATGTTAGTCAATTAGAATTTGCAGAGATGGGGGTTGTGGGCCCAAAACACCGAGGCATTAGGTTGAACCCTCATGAAGCAAGACTAATTAGACTACTTATACCATTCTCATATGTGATTTTTTTAAAAAAAATATTCATTATCAAATGGTCTGATGATGTATTTCTCAGCAGAAGTGGTAATTTCTACTCTGATTGCTCAATTAAAGATTAAAGTTATCTATATTGTATAGACAAGTCTATGTTGGAGAGATAGAGTGGAGAAACTTCACGGGTGATCCAAAATTAATATAGAAGGATCTCTTTATTCTTCACCAGAGGTTCTCACAGCATTTTCTTGAAAAGATATTATCTCACCGTGGGTTGTCAATTCTCTATTGAAAACTGTTATTGCATTTGTTCAGTATTGTTGAAAATTCACTTTTCTGGAGTTGTGGCTTCTTGTAGCAAAGATGGTTCTGCACATAAATTGATGTGGTAACTGCCATCATTGATGTAAACAGAGCCGGGCTTCAAGTACTGCATAGTATTATCTAGTTGTTAGATGATGGCAAGATTCTTGCGCCTTTGAGGATATGACTCTTCAATTTACCAAAAAGTGTGATTGAAGCGTTGGGTGTCAGTTAATTGGGGCTTGACAAATTGATCAAATTTCATTCATAAACACATGTCTGTTGTACTCAAAGCTTCTCCATGTTTTCTAAGGACAGAGTGTCTATCCACTCATTTCGATTTGAAATCTATTTTTCTGCTCTATTTGCTGGCACCAACAAGTATCAAACACTTGGTCTATGTCCAAATTTGCTTGATACACTTTCCATCTTTATGCATCCCAAAACATTCTACCCCTTACCTAATATGAAGATTTCTTGTTTCAAGCTAAATAAATTGAAACTATTTCACATCAATTTTACGAATCTCGTCTCTTCTATTATTTTGAATGTATCTCGAATTAATTTCTGTATATCAATCCATTCAAAATATTTTATTTACTAGTCAAATTTAGTCAGATAAGCTGGTCTAAATTGGCACAGTGTGATTGGACAAACAATATGATGATCTGCGTGAACTGTTAAAACCTTCTGACATCAAACTGTAGCATCTGAAAACATATCTCCCTATTTCCGAAAGTCAAGGGGGATATGTAGGTCATAGTTAAAGTACATTCATTGAGGAATGTTGGTTTAAGGTTGAGTTTGGTCAATCCATCTGTATGCTCGGGATCCTATAGCCAGCAACATCTTTGGATAATTCTAGCCTTTTAATGAGACCCAAATAATGTGTTCTGTGGAAATATTCTTTTTTTTACAATTTCTGTTTAATGCAAAGATAGTTCATCGTCTTTTGATTGTGGACTACTACAGCTTGGATGAATGGCTTGGAAGTCTGTTCGATTGAAGCTGATGTGAACAAGGCTTCGTTAATTTTGTCGGTGGGTATCTCTACCCGCTACATTTATGCGACTTACAAGAAAAATCCTGTATCCACAAGTGAAGCTGAAGCTTGGGAAGCAGCAAAGAAAGCCTGTGGAGGTTTGCACTTCCTTGCTATTCAAAATGACCTGAATTCGGATGATTGTGTTGGATTCTGGCTTCTGTTAGACCTGCCACCTCCTCCTGTATAACTTGATAAATAGAATACAAGGTTTTCCTTTGTACATTCTCTTTTATTTGCTCATTTCCAGAATGTAGAGAGGCATCATAGCAATTAGATTGTATTCGAGTTGAGAATTTTCGTAAGATACAGTTGTTTCAGAGAAATGGCGACGTTTTGCTCTCTTTGCATTCACTTCAATTAAATTGTATCAGACAATATCCTGGCACCTTTACAATTTTTGATCCACAGAGAATAGAGGATTAAGTTGATTATGTCTTTTCGATGTACTCATGAATAACAAATGATTCACATATTGGTTTTCCAGCATGAACAATCACCAATACCTTCTTGTAAACGGGACTAACCTCCACAAGCAGTGAAAATTCATAATCAATAATGCCTTCTAGTTTAAGGCCTCTTTTGTTTGTATTAAGATTGAGACTTTTCAATTTGAATACAATCTAAAGATTACGATATGTATCAATCTTAATATTAACATGTTGTCTCTAGATTTGACACTAATAATAATTAAGACTGGTTTATTTTCAATATCTTAATGTATATATGAAATTAAATTCTATATCAATAAAATGTTACCAAAATCGTATTTCAGCGTGATAAATTTATCTAGTGATAGAAAATAATATTTGATTGATAACACATCTGACTTGCCTATGAATCATTTAATATACCAATGATAGGTTACTGGGACAAGACCCGACGCTCTGCTAATAACATGTGCTGACTAATAATACTCTAGGTAAATTGAAGCCCTCTGAAAGCAAGGAGGTCTCACCAAAGTCGAATGAAAATGATCCTAATAATGTGTCTGCTATCGTGATTACCTGACTTTGTATTATAAAGTGATGCATTGTTGAATGACGTCAGTACATGAAATGTACAATAGCTGAAATGTAACAATTGGCTCAAACTGAACTGTAATACCTCAGACTTGGGAAAGGTAAAGAGGATTAACGAACAAGTCTACAACCCTAAAACAGACCATGGACCTTCACTAAAACCTAAACGGCTCATAAAAGGGACCACAATCTGTTTAGGCAAGTGGATTGGCCGTTTAAAGGCTGCCAAGAAAGGAGGCCACCTGGACGGACCCCTAAACGGTCCGTTTAGGGGAGGCTGCCAAGCAAGGGGTCTCCTAGACGGCTCCCTATGCACCCAGTGAGGCCTTGTACGGACCATCCAACCCTCTTTTTAGGTGACTCCATCAGTTTTTAAGCTAGTGTCATTTTAGTCTTTCCTCTAAGTGTTTGTTACCTAAACTACGTCCTTTTAACCCCTATTTCAAGACCTATATAAGTGAATTAAGTCCTAAAACTACCAATTCTAAATCATTCATCTAATTCCCAAATTTTCCTCCAAGTTCTTCCCCAAAATTCTCTCTAAGGCTAAGAAAGAAGAAGATAGGATTTCAATGACCAAGGTCTTAATTTCACCATAGCTTTTGGGCACTGATCTCTAAGGTATGTTAGTCTTCACCTATGTAGGAGTCCTTTCCTCTATAGGGTTCCTAAATTCTTCTAGTTTTACAAGTTAGATTCTCAATCCAAAAGTTAGGGTTTTATTCAATCTTCATGAATTCTTTTCAATTATGATTTAATTACTTGTTTCTTATCTTCTAATGCATGAATTAAAAGTATTTACGTTATTTGAGTTATTTAGATGAATCCATGCATGATCCATGATTTTTAGACTATGAACTCATGATGAAGCTTATGAACTATGAAAGATAAAGTTATGAAGATATGCATGTTTTTATGAAGTTGATGTAAATAATTTGAGGATGCTTTGAGAGTAAATTAGCAAGGTTGTTGTGAAAGTTTTTCTCACATACAACTAAGAACATGACTGTGAAAGGATTTCTCACATAAAGAATTCATAAGGTTGAAAGGTTTTCTCACCTAAGTTGAATCAAGATTAAGGAGCTATTCTAAAAGAATTATATTCTAGCTTGGATGGGTTGCTTAATTTTTCCTTTCCAGGGATAATAATAAGAATGATTAATGATTATTCCATGGGATTTACTTAGCATCAAGTGGACTAGCGATTACCCATGTCCCAAAAACTATATATGTGCCACCATAGGATGATTGTCTCTATTAAACATTAGCTAGTGGATCCACATTAGCTCAGACTCATAGTAATTACCTTGGCAAATAAGGAAAACCATTTTTGGTGTGAGATAGACAATAGATTCAATGCTATAACTCACATGGTCTATGCAGGTTATATGATAAAATTCCCACAATAATGAACTACAGTTACTTTATGAAAGTATCTCACAAGTTTTTTGAAGATGTTAAGCTTGCATTGACCATGATTATGACTTATGTTTTCTAACACTTTTATCTTATGATTTAGCTTGGTCATTGCATGTAAAGTATTTTAGCATGATTTCATAACTTTTATGCATTTCTGTCATACTTAATACATTCCATGTACTAATGCATAGTTCTTCCTACATTGTTTCACTAATGTAGGGTCCGATGCTCCTAGCTCTCTCACACTCGTGGCTAGTTGATCTTTTGGGCTTCAAGATTGGTGAGTCCCCATGTTCTGAGGACCGAGACACTTTTATTGCTTTCCTTATTTAAGTTTTCAAACTTTTTATGTGATGTATGAGTTACATCCCAATCACTTTCTTTGTGATGTAATAGATGACTTATTGAGACTTACGTTAGACTTTCGCTTGTCAAACTCTTTTATGATATAAGACTATAAATTTAAAATCTATATTTCTATCATCTCGTATGATATATGCTAAGTGGTTTGTGTATGGCCTTTCGGGGCTATATACGCCATGTTACGCCTAGGGTATACTTTGGGTCGTGACAAACTTGGTATTCAGATTACAAGGTTTAGAAAGGTCTTAGGATGTCTCATAAGGCATGTCAAGTAGAGTCTTGTTCGCGCCACATTATGAATGAGAGGCTATAAGATGTTTAGGAAACTTCACTTCTTTCATCATTCTAAAGTCGTGTGATAGAGTGTAACTCTATATGTATCTCTCCTAATCCTTATCAGATGCTTTTCAGGATATGACCCATTGAAGAGAATACACTAGAAGGAATGCATGTGAGGATGTGGAGCAAGAAACTCCTCAAGCTACTCAAGAAGCTCCTCAAGCTTCCTTTTGCCGAACAAGTGACTCATGCAAAATTTCAAGTTGCTTTCCAAGTGTTGGCTCAAGCTATGACGGCTCAAGAAAATAGGTAAGTTGTGGTCCCATGAACCCAAATGTGGGTATGACGACATCTAGAGTGAGGGAATTCACTAGGATGAATCCCCTGGAGTTTCATGGTTCCAAGGTTGAGGAAGATCCTCAAGAGTTCATTGATGAGGTATACAAGGTTTTGGTGATCATGTAAGTGACGCCGGTGAAAAGTGGAATTGACCGCTTATCAACTAAAGGGTATTTCTCAAGTTTGATTCAACCCACAGCAGAAAGATAGGGTGGTTCACGCGGGTCCTCTTAATTGAGAAAGGTTTAAAATTTCTTTCCTTGATAGGTTTTTTCCCCTTGAGATGAGTGAGGCGAAAGTTCTTGAGCTCATTAACCTTCGTCAAGGAAACACGAGTGCAAAATAGTATGCTTTGAAATTCACATGATTGTCCAAATATGCTCCGAAATTCATATGATTGTCCAAATATGCTCCTACTATGATTGTCGACTCTAGGGCAAGGATGAATAAGTTTGTTTCGTGTGTGTCTGAAATGTGGTTAAGGAATGTCGTACTGCCATGCTCATTAAGAAAATAGATATCTCTCGTTTAATGACACATGCTCAACAAATTGAAGAGGATAAACTTAAGGAAAGATCTAGGGAGGTAAAGAGGGAAAAAACCAGTGATTGTGACTTTTCACATTTGAGGTCAGATGGACATGGTCATTCTAGATTCCAACAAAGGTTCTTCGATCAAGTTTCCTCTAATTCTCTGGTTTTGAAGTTCAACAAAGATAGGGTGTCTAACCCTAAGCCTCAAATAGGGAATGGTGGTGGATTCTTCTTTGTCTACTTGTACTACGTCTTGAAGGAGCATAATGGTAAATGTCTAGTTGGTTCTAATGTATGTTTCAGTTTTGGAAAGACGTATCATAAGATAAGAGATACTAGGTGTGGAAGGAGCATGATGGTCATTATGAGTTTTTGGTAATGTCGTTTGGTTTGACTAATGCTCCAGCCGCATTCATGGACTTGATAAATAGAGTGTTTAGACAATATCTTGATATATTTGTAATTGTGTTTATCTTGATTTACTCGAGGAGTGAGGATGAGCATGCCGATCATTTAAGGATTGTGTTGCAAGTCCTCAAGGACACGCGTGCAAGAGGTTGATGATGTTACCTCGATGTTGCCGAGTTCGCATGCGCGTTGACATATTCCTACGCCTCTGACTTATCACTTTGCATTATAATTGCACTCAACATCCCAAAAAAGATATAATAGTGAAATCGTTATTTGACATTGGCATGTGATTAGGCATTAGAAATGCACTTAACGATACGGAAAACCTCTAATTTTACATTGGTATTAGGAGCGGGCATAGAATTTGACAAGCTATTGGTCAACATAGTTCAAGCTTAGTCGTTACCGACGTCGGCATAGCTCCGCCCTGGTGCTGCCCGATGTCATCTAGGTGTTGCAAAGGTCACATGTGAGTCGACATCTTCCTACTGGTCGGTATGCAGAAGGCAGGTGCATGCGTCGCTTCTAGCCTGGCTAGCGGACGATGGGCTTGAAGCCCAAGCAGACATGTCGTCGGTCTAATGGCTTCGAGTGCAACTTGCGTTCAAAAACTCAATGGTTCAAGAGATTCTGCAATTCACAAAAAGTATCACAATTCATTACATTTTTCATCGATGCAAGAGCTGAGATATCCATTGCCAAAAGTCGTTTGTAAATCAAATGAAGTACACATCCCCAGCACACTCAACAGATTGGGCGCGAGGGGCGAGCTATCAATTTACAGTTCTTGGTACTTTATGTGCCAGGATTCATTAGTGGACGATGGTTGTGCGATCCCGCACGTCGGGAAAAGGAGGTAGACCCGCAGGTGGGGGGCCTGGTCACCCCAACCACGCATCATCCCTGAGTGTTCAAACATGTTCAGGGATCGTTCTACTTTGTAGTTTTTGATACTGATCCTTCTGCAGGTTCACCTACGTAAACCTTGTTACGAATTCTCATTTCTTTTGATGACAAGGTTCAATGGACTTCTCGCGACGCTGAGGGCAATGAATCACCCATGTCACCGCAATATGAACATTTCACCAAATCATTCGATTAGTAGGAGAAATAGGCAGTGTGTACAAAGGGCAAGGACGTAGTCAAACACAATTTTGCTTGCACAAATGAGTTTGAAATATAAAAAATAACAGTTTTTAAAAAATAATTATTTTGAAGTATCGAAGTTCTAAAAAAATAATTAAATAGCAAATAAAATAAAATAAAATATAATATAAAAAACCACCAAAATATATTTTCTTCTTCTGAAATCATGCACTTTAAATTAAAGATAATAATACTTTCTTGAAATACTTGTTGAAAATAAAGTATTAAAACTAGGGAAAAGGCTCGAATATGGCATCGAACTTTTAGAAAAGGCTCATTTATGTCATCCGTTAAAAGTTTAGCTCATCTATGTCACTATTGTTAAAGAAAAGGCTCATCTATGCCATTTTTTTTTGAACTCCAAAACCATTTTTACACCCTAAACAACTTTTAGCACTTCCAATTGGAGTTTTTTTTTTTTTTAATCAAATATACTCTTTTTGCTTCTTCTTCCTTAAGAACACCAAGAACACCTAAAGAACATTAACAATTCACAAATTTCAAACTTCTTCAATTCTTCACGAAATCACCTCAAATTTCAAGAGTTGTTTTCCTCCGAGCTAGATACCAAAGCTCAATATTTTTTTGAGCTCGAATTCAACCTAACTCAACAAGACCCACTTGAAATTTCTTCCAAGTTTAAAAACTTCAATATTCTTTAATGGTAGAATTTTCTCCACAACTTCAAATCATTTGAAATTTTGAACATAGACTTAAAAAAACACTAGTGAACAAAGAATTAATGTCAAAAACATGAATTGAAGTAATTTTTTGAAATTTTGCAACTGATTTTCATTATTTGGAATATTTTTTAATGCGGGTAAATTTTTTAAAATCTTAAAATGATTTTAGAATTTTGGTTTTTAAAAAAAATTAATGATGTAGCCGAAATTTGATATGATTTCGTGAAGAATTGAATATGTTGAAAATTTGAAGCAAAAAAGAGTACATTTGATCCAAAAATTTCAATTGAAAAATGTTAAACTTGTTTGGGGTGTAAAAAAGTGGTTCTGCAAAACCGAAGTTAAAAAGAAATGGCATGGATGAGTCTTTTCTTTAACAACAATGACATAGATGAGCTGAACTTTTAACAGATGACATAAATAAATCTTTTTTGAAAGTTCGATGGCATATTTGAGCTTTTTTCCTTAAAACTAAATATACTTTCTTGAACTCTTTCTTTAAAGACTTCTTTGAAATTTTGAACATACTTTATTTATGAAATTAATGCATATGAAATACAACGACAATGTTTTTAAATAACATTGATAAGAAAGGGATCCATGTGGTATAAGAGAATGAACCATAAATCAAAGATCATTGATGACAAAAACTATCATAATTTTAATAATAAAAAACAAGAATCGAGGATAGGAGATAAAAGGAAATTTGAAATATATATATATATATATATATATATATATATATATATATTGTAGGAGTAGGGCATGAAGAAGAACAAAGTTCCCAACTTTGATAATCTTACATACATGGAACGCTCCATTAATCTTGAAGAAAAACTATCAAGATATTCTTTCTTGAGATTCTTGAAGTAGTTTCTTGAAAATCCTATGGTCAAATATTAAGATTTCCACTAATGATCATGATTATAACTAGGAATTTGAGTTGGAAAGATTGAAACACTTGGAGAAGGACTTACTTTGAAGAAGAATCTTGAAAAATATTTGAAAGAATCTTGCTTGGAAGTCTTATGCTTTGATCTTCCTTAGAATTTTGTATTAGGATTTGAGAGAGGAGAAGAAGGTACTAAAAAGATGGAAATGGGATTGCTTAGGGATTTATAGGAGTTAAGAAGTCTATTTTTAAGGTTTTCCTAGTGCTATAAGGAAAATAAAATTACCTTATTTAGATTTTTACCGCGGCCAAAATGGAATTTCACTACATTATTTAGTAAAATGATCATAACTCTCTACTCAGAACTCGGATTGACAAAACTTGGTGGCGTTGGAAAGCAGATTCACAGGCCTTTAATTTGATAATTTATGGGCCACGTAACATTTCATATTCTAAGAGATATGGTCATTTGAAATTGGCCAAAGTAAAATCTTATATGAAAACTTCACCGATAAGGAAACTTTCAACTCAACTTTGTGTTGGAGGATTATTATTACCTTAATTAATCTCCAAATATCCTCTCACACTAAATAATTGACTTTAACACTTTTGCACAATTAAGAATAATCCTGTAAACCCTATACACTTATGAAAAGTCGTTCGAATCTTAGCTAAGAGATTTTTGGGGTATTACATAAGAAGAACTGATCGGGACTTAACCCGTGCACCACGTACAATGTCATAAAACTTAATAGGATACAAAGTAAAGGTGACATGGTCCTTGGAACATGTGGACTCACCAAGTCTTCAACGATCAATCGAGCAACTAACCACGAGCAGGAGGAGAAGAAGCGTCAAACCCTATATTATGAAACAATTTACGCACACATATGCATCAATATTCATAAAAACATGAAAACATGATCATAGGAGGATATATAGGAAAATATGATATGCATGACTAAGTTAAAAGATAGTAAAACATTTTAAAGAAGAATCATAAATCATAAACATGGTCAATGCATCTTAAAATCATAATGAAAGCTTCATAAAACCTTTAAGAGTAACATAGTTCATTTTGTGTGATATTAGCTTTAACCGACAATAGACCATGCGAGCTATAACATGAAATATGATGTAACTCCCACATCGAGAAGGGAGAGTTTACTTGTCAGGATAGAACTTTGTATCATGATTCATAGGCTATTTGTGGATCTACTAGCTAGGTCATTTAAGACAATCCTACGGGGCACGTAGTTTGGAACTAGAGGTTTCTAGTAGAGACTATCTAATTTGAGCCTCCACCTCGAAATTCTCTCGGTGCTAAGTTAAATCCCAACGACATAATCATTTTTATAAACATAATATCATATATGGAAAATCACAATTAAATTACTAATCCAAGTTTAAATCATCATAGATTAACTCCATAAATCATGAATCATGCATGTGTGAGAAAACTTTACACCAAATTATGATTCCTTAATATTTGAGAAAACCTTTCACAATTTCATTCATGATTATCTCAAAAGCAATTTTTAGATCATAAAATATCTTTTCATAAATTATGCATAAACTTTCGTGATTCATCCTTCATAAATTCATAACTTTCTTCGTAAATTTATAGTCAAAATCATGAATAATACATGAATCCATAGGAAATCAGCTGAAGAACATGTAATTGAACCAATTATTCATAAGAAGACTAAAATCACACAATTAAATCATAAAAATTGAGATCCATGGAAAATTGGATGAAAATCTAAACAATTATGATGAAATTGAATTAGAGAATTGAAATCTTTTGGTATGGAATGGGTGAATGGAACTCATTGATCAATTCTCACATACGTTGATGATCTAATCCCAAAAGCAATGAAGGAAAAAAGAGGCTTGAAGTTTGAACCCTAGATTTCTCCCTCGAAGCTTGAGAAGATTTGGAAGGGATGCATTTGGAGGGGATTTGGGAATTTGAGAGAAAGAGAGGGTTAAGGTAGATTTAGGGGTATAGTTATAGGTTTTAGAAATAGGGTCAAAACGACATAGTATAGGTATTAAATGCTTAGGAAAAGACCCAAATATCCTTAAAATAACTGCAGGACGGCTTCAACCGTTTGGACATACGGCCTGTACTGGTTAATCGTAGAACCAACTTCAGAAATACAAAGTACAGAGTTCCTTCAATTCCCACGAGACAAATCTATGACCTGTCGTTCAGTCTACAGTCTGTGAAATCCAAGTTCAAGTCTAAGATCTCACTAAGCCAAGATCAGTTCTACGAGTGTCATATACGAGCCATCCAAACTCCTACGGCTAGTCCCAACTGCTCATAGATCAAACTTCAGAACTTAATCATTCCAAAGACTTAACTCAATCGTACGACTACCGTTCTACGTCCCGTAGGACTTCCTCCATGTTTGTATATATATCAAGTTGATATCATAAGCATTTTTAAAATCTCGTTGTATATCTATCGGTATGTACACTATTCTTGGATCAACATTTTTTGTCGTACGATACTACTTGCAAAGAGTGTAGTGGCATGACTGTCTATGCAAAATCTCTCATGTTTGGGGAAGGTGTGGACATCTTCAGCAATTTTTTGTCGTACAATACTACTTAGAAAGAGTGCACTGGCATGAGTGTCTACGCAACATCTTTCATGTTTGGGGAAGGTGTGGGCATCTTTAAACTTTGTTACTCGAAACAAATCTGATCTTCTTATGCTCCTCTCTCTGAGAGTTCAATAACATCTGTCGTTTATAAAAATAACAGCATACCTGCATAAGAAAGATGCTACATAACATCACTTTTAAAGAAATACATTATTTTTAAACATAGATTTATGAAAGCATCCTTGATACTATCATAGTGTGTATATATATATATATATATATATTGTTGTGGTGTCAAATGATAACTTAGAAGTATGTTGCCTAGAAGGACTATTCATATATATTTAATACCATCAGAGTCAGTCTCTTCATCCTTGATACCATCAGAGTATATATATACTATGATGATATCAAGCACTAATTAAGCAGTCTTTTAATTGAAGCACTTCTTGTTTTTCCTTGATGCCATCAAAATGTATATATACTCAAATGATATCAAGGAGTAACTGATTAGTGTTTTCACTTTGATGGCATCAAGGAGTAATTTAGTAGTGTCTTCACTGAAATACTATCTCTTCCTCCTTGATGCTATCAGAGTACATATTTTTATGGCATCAAATAGTAATTTAGTAATCTTTTCACTGAAGCACTACCTCTTCTTTGTTGATACCATTAGAGTATAACAAACAATAATTTAGCAATGTTTTCACCGAAGGACTGCTCTGATGGATATTATGTGTAGGTAACATACCTTCTTTTACAAGATTTTTGAGTTTGATATTAAAAATTTTCTTGCATTGAATATTTTTGTTGTGCTTTGATTAGTGTTTGTTTGTCAATGTAGATATGCTGAACTTCAGTATATTGCTTTCTCGTATTCATAATGATCATTTGACCATCTACATGTTCATGATGAATTGCAACACCTTCAATAGGATCGGACTTAATTATGTCTGCAAACTGAATTAGTTCTATACTTTTTGATGAACTTTCAAGCCAATAAAGGTTGGGCATGCTTGTGAGGCAGTCAAGGCTAGGCATGCTCATAGAGATGGATATGACAGTGAATTCTACAATCAATAGATATGCAGTGATCACAGGATTGTGTTTCTTCAATTCAAAATAGACTTTCATATCATGTTATTCTTAAGTTGTTGCGGTGCAAAATTTGTGTAAAAGTGCATATTTGATTTCAAGATTGCTTGCAACAACATCTTTCTGTAGTTGTTTTGTTATTGTTTCGACCTTATCGTAAAATTGGAAGTAGAATTGACTAAAATTGCATCAATGCGATAATCATTGCAGTGGTTGTTTGAATCTCAAGTTACATTGTGATTAAAATTGTATCGTTATCCATCAACGGAATTGAAACTGTAAACCCTGTGAAATTTGAATTTCAAAAGTAGAAGGTATCTTGGGGAGAAGAAGACAGCTTTGAGAAAGAAGTAGGCAGATTTCTAACGCGCGCTAGTAGTTAAAAACAGGGGTAGGAAAGTAAGGGGTAATCGCTTGTAAATAGTTTCTATTTTTGGGTACAAGTGTTCTTTGTTTACATCTCTACTTTATTCAAATAGGGCGAAACGTCGTGGTGACTCAAAAAATAATCAATTAATTCAATTTTAATATTTTTTATGAATAAACAAATTTTAAAGGAGTCGCCACCTAATTTTAGGAAAAACTAGGAAACCAATTAAAAATGTGTACAAAACCAATATATTCTAAGTAAGTGGTTCAAGTTATTCCGAAGGAAAGGTGTTAGACATCCTTCGAAATCTACAACTGTGGGTCATGACTGACTTCATTTTTTTTCAAATTCAGGAAGAGATAAGACAATATACAAGTAAAACAAACATGTGATATACACAAGTAATAAAATAAAAATAATATAAAAAACGGCCTAAGGTTTGCCTAACATCGACAATATACACAATAATGAATAAAAAATATAATTCAAACTTTATTCGAATAGCTTCAATGGGAAGCATCTCCGGGTACGTGTAAAGACACTTAGTAAAAATGTTAGTAATAAATAAATATGAATAAATCAAATAATAACTTAAAAATAAAAATCCGTCTTATGAACATGGGAGACCTTAGAAATCGACGGTAATTTCTTCATCGACCAATTTTGACAATACAATATATATAAACTTAAATTAATTTTCGTTTTTACAATGGAGAGGCCTTGAAAACCGACGGAGAGATTTTTTCATTGACCAATTTTGACAATACAATATATATAAACTTAAACTAAATTTCCATCTACAATGGGGAGGCCTCGAAAACGGACGGAAAGTTTTTTTCATTGGCCAATTTTGACAATACAATATATATAAACTTAAACTAAATTTCCGTCTTATACAATGGTGAGGCCTCAAAAATCGACGGAGAAATTTTTTCATTAGCCAATTTTAACTAATTGTTCATACTAATAACAATATCAAGAAGATAGTAAAAATAAATAATAATAACAGACTCTACCAAGAATCCAAGGAAACATCAACAATAATAAAAAAAAATATATTAAACCAATATCACATTGTTTCACCTAATTAAAGTAACGTTACGGGAGATCTTTTAAACATTCACAAAACTAAATGAACAAGCACGAAATTCAATAAAGAAAGTTGAAATAAGAACTAAAGGAAAATGTTTCAAACATTAAAAAAATTGGGAACAAAATAATTTAAAAAATTACATAAAATAAATATAAACAACCCATCAGTTATATCAAAATGGTAAACAAATAAATACAAAAATAATGAAACACAACCAAAACAAAAATAAGAACAAAGTAATATCTCTACAATCAAAAAGTAAAATCAATCACTTAGTGTAGACAATAAAATTCGCGTCGAGAAAACAATAATCAAGAACGGAAAATTATGCAACAATCGTATTTATTATTTCAAAGTGTGAGTGTTACAATTTCTATAATTTCTCTGAATTCGCCTTTTCAAATATAAATTCAAGGGCTCTTGAGCTTAATCTTGAATTTGTATTGAACTTAATCTTGAACTTAAACTTGAACTTTATCGTAATCTTGACTTTTACTTGAATTCATGGGCTTCGAGCTTGTTCTTGAATTCGATGGTCTTGATGTTGATCGTTCTTGAACTTGAATGCTTGAATTCTTAAACTTGTAGTTTTTTAGAGAATTTTATGGCATTTGTACCACGGATTTTCTCTAGCTTCTTGTTTAGAATTTTCGGTTCCTTTTTTGAACTATGAGGACCCCTATTTATAGTTTTAGAATAGAAAAGTTGCGATTGGAACATGATTCCCTTTGGTCAATCAGATTTAAGTGACATGACATATGTGTTTTATGGAGTGGGCTTGTCATCTTTGACACATGTCATAATCCTATTCGCTTCTTGTTTGACTTGGCACGCCACGTCAGTTGCCACGTGACACCAAAAATGGGCTTCTAAGATGAGATGGATTTGGGCTTAGCAAATTGAGCTTATCTATTGTAGCTCAAACCAATTAATTTAGACTTTAATTAAATCCATATTCATTGAATTTAAATAATTAATTCAATTATACTAATCCAGAATATTTATATGGACTAATATATTCATGAATTTAATATAATACAAATCATTTTATGAATTTATATTTAATAAATTTTAAATGACTACAAATGTCCCCTGCTTCAAGTCTAGTCAAAATATTTTCTCATTTAAAAACTAGGCTTGAAATATTAACTTGATATTTTAATTGAGATCAATAACAACTTATATATATAAAAATTATTGTATGCCGAAATTGGATAATTACCAAAGATTTAAGAGCATTTGATGGGCATGCAGGTTGTAATAATAATCAACATTACATTGGCCAGCTCATTCTTTAAGAATTATAACAATTTATTTGGATTTGGCTCCTGTCCAGTGGATGTAGCATCCAGTTGGTCCAGTGCCCTTTTCATCTGCGGCCATCTGTCACATAATGATCTAAGGGTCAATAATTATTCAACCTAAACAACCTCTTAAACCATGGTTAAGCAACAATATCTTTTTTAATATCTTTTGTTCCATATTAACTACATGTATTTGCTTAATTACTGTTCCATTTCTTTTATCTGGTGATAAAAATTAATGATATCTTGATTTTTTTCAACTTTTTTTTCACGTTCTTCCCAAAAGATCAATTAATTTCCATCACAAACCCAATTTCTTTCAAATTAAAAACTCAATTATTTTCATATTATTTAATAACTCTTCCCAGATTTCTCTATATATTCAAATTCTTAACAAAATTAAAGTGCATCACAATATATATAA
>JAJOOS010014144.1:0-25934 GCA_029582725.1 Solanum chiquidenum
AACTGAATATAAATATATTAAAAGTGATCAAGTGAAAAAAAATGTTATTGCTATAAATGGTAAATATTTTCCTAATATAGTATATTTATGTAAGTTTCCTTATTATTTTGATGAACGAATATACTGCTTCCGTAAAAATCTCATTATCATATAACGATGAAGTGTTGCCCAACTGAATATAAATATATTAAAAGTGATCAAGTGAAAAAAAATGTTATTGCTATAAATGGTAAATATTTTCCTAATATAGTATATTTATGTAAGTTTCCTTATTATTTTGATGAACGAATATACTGCTTCCGTAAAAATCTCATTATCATATAACGATGAAGTGTTGCCCAACTGAATATAAATATATTAAAAGTGATCAAGTGAAAAAAAATGTTATTGCTATAAATGGTAAATATTTTCCTAATATAGTATATTTATGTAAGTTTCCTTATTATTTTGATGAACGAATATACTGCTTCCGTAAAAATCTCATTATCATATAACGATGAAGTGTTGCCCAACTGAATATAAATATATTAAAAGTGATCAAGTGAAAAAAAATGTTATTGCTATAAATGGTAAATATTTTCCTAATATAGTATATTTATGTAAGTTTCCTTATTATTTTGATGAACGAATACTGCTTCCGTAAAAATCTCATTATCATATAACGATGAAGTGTTGCCCAACATGCTTGTTTGCTCCCTCTACCCCGTGGGCTTTTGGTGGTAGGCCCAATTCTTCATGTGCTCTTCATTACTCTTTCATCAATGCTCAACCCCACCCCCTACCCCACCATATCCTTTTTTTCTCCATAATATTGATATTCGAAATTCACTCATTTGATTAGTGTTGATACGTGTCATACAATAAGAATTTCTTTTTATTAGAAGTTTATTCGTTTTTAAGAGTTATACTCGACACTTTTAATTAAGAATAAATGAAGCTTATTTATCGCACCACATCGATCGATAGTTCATGAAGTATAGGCTACTTCTTTAATTTTTGTTTTATAGCTTCTTTTTCTTTTTCCTTCATGAATTTTGATTGATTATATAAAAATGTAATCCAATATTACTTAGTGCTAAAAATAAATCTTGAGGCAAATTCAGGATTCAAGTTAACTAGTGCGATATATTGCAAATTTTATTTTTCTTGATAATGAATATTGACTTAGTATAAATAAATATTTTCCAAAAATAATAATAATTGTAAGTAGTAGGTGTGGTGGCTATACTAGATTTTCAAGGTGTATATTCAATCCTTTTTTAACTAAAGATAAAAAAAATTATTTTAACAATTTAGGTCACTTTATATAGGTGTCTTTTGCTTAATTATTAAAAAATTATTCAAGGATTTTTTTTTATTAATAAATATTTACTATAACAATTTTCCTCTCTCTAAATATTTATATAATTAATTAAACCTAGATTTTGACTTTTTATTTTTAGTGCCTTTGCTTGGAAACTTCCTGAATATATAACCACCAAAGGTTTCCTTGATTAAGACACCATATTGTTGTGGTATGTTCCAAAATATCCATGCCGGTAGGTAGCAAGGCACATATGATGCTATTATAATATATATTATATATATGAAAAAAGTAAATGATTATATATTTTTAATAATATGTGACCAAATATTCTTTTCCCTCTTCTCCTTATCCTTTATTTTTTTCTTCTTGTTTAAGTTAGTTTATATGGATCTCAATTTTATATTAATTTCTTAACAATATCTATATAAGATAATTTTATTTATCAAAATTAGGTAAATGATAAGAAATTACATTGCATTTTTTGACTTGTTGACACTTCAATTATAATCTCTTGTTGAACTTTATTAGACACTAAGCTAGGAGTGGCGATATTACTTTCTTTGTTTCAATATATATAAAATACTTTTCTTTTCAATTTATCTTATAGAAAATGTTACTTTTCTTATAATTAAAAATAATTTAATATTACTGATCGGATTCTTTTTATCCTAAATTGTTTGAGATCATTAATGATTTATAAGAGGTCCATTTCATGATTGGATAGTTAGATATTCATTTTTACAAATGATTGATTAATTTGCAACTGAATATATATCTCTTCTGCGTTCACGTGGCCATGAATTAACACTTTGAGATGCACAATGTGTCTTTAGAGGATGAATCCACTCTGGCAACTGCAACTATATCACATCAAATTTATGAACAAACACCAAAAATCATTGGAGATGGGTTTTCTTTGACTCTCACACCTCAAATTTGTCAAGGTTGAGAAAGAAAGAACTCCGTAAAATAACCAAATAACTATGCGAAAAAAAGTCGAGGGTCTATTAATAACAACTCACATGACTAAGTATGTCGTTGTTATTGGAAGTGTGGTCGGGGTTGGATACAATATAACCGGTTTTAGCAAGTTATTACTCTATTTTCTAGGTTGACATATAAGCTTAATATAACTTGATAACGTAAAAATTCTTTATATTGTCACAATCATCGCAAACAAAAGACTATAGAATAAAGGAAGTTAGAATAAGCAGATACATCCCTTGTGAAGCTACACTTCTGCCTCGAAATCACTGCAAATATACTGCAACCTGCAAATGTCCAGTATTTTTATATTTCTCCACTTTAAGTTTGTTCCATCAGATACAAAAGTTCCTCAAAATACTACAGTCTATACATGCAATGTATTAAAATTTGGAATATTTAATGTCAGAGAAAGTTATGTGGCTACATAAGGATTACCTCTGCTCTGTACGGCACTGCTCTCTTTTCAAGATGATAATTTGAGCAAACAAAAAGAAAAAGTGCATCTTCATAAATAAATGGAACTTTGGTTTATTCTTTTCTATACTTTTATATAACACACAAATTATTGCTAATTGAATGATATACACCACAAATGAAGTTCATCATTGTCATAAGCCACAATTATACAGTGGTGAAGTTAAAAATTTCGATAAGGGTGTTCAAGAATACTTTCAAAAGTAACATTTGACCTATATGACCAAAAAGATATCGAAGAATGTTCAACTAACTGCCCTTTGACATATGTAGCTTCACCCCTGACTATTAACCCCATTTCTTCCTGATTTCTTGATCATTCAAAGTTTAACAGAAACATGATTCAAATATCCATAACTTTATTTGTTATCTAATAAGATGGACAAGTGGGAAATGGGCATAGCACTGTTATCCAAGAAGCTTATCCCAATTCATCTTTCCTATCTTATCTACTCAATTCACCATTGTGGGGTCTAAATAATCAAGAGTTCAACAGATTATTTATCTGGCATCACTCCCCACCCTGGGACATAACAAAGGAAGAGAGAATGATAACACAGAGTTTTGTGACACAATCTGTACATGTATATTGACTTTTAAATCATGCAATGTATGTTCGTACATGATCGTATAAGGATGCATTATCATTAAAGAAAGAAACAGCTATGCACACGCATTAGTCACACTTATAGTTTGCCAGTTGCCAGCATTTAATGTTTCATAAAATATTGAAACTTCCCAAACTATAATATATATATATATATATATATATACCTGTCTCAGTCTCTCAGACAACACCACTTTACTTTCTCTTCTCACTTGAGTTTTTATCATAGTGGTCCAATTCCTGCATATGAAAATGATGGAC
Organism: Solanum chiquidenum; assembly: GCA_029582725.1. NCBI lineage: Eukaryota > Viridiplantae > Streptophyta > Magnoliopsida > Solanales > Solanaceae > Solanum > Solanum chiquidenum. The sequence continues at coordinate 3,636 of JAJOOS010014144.1, forward strand.
AGTAAGCTTCTCAAGGCATGCCAAAATAAATGGCAAAAGATGGGTGGCAAAGTCATACCTTCATCAGCTTGCTGCGACAAATGCTGCAAATGGACTATGTGGCCTTTTGAAAAAGAAGAGAAATCTATCCCAAGGGATGTTCCAAAAGGTCATGTGGTAGTTTATGTAGGAAAGTACCAAAAGAGATTTGTAATCAAAATTACCTTGCTAAAGCATCCACTCTTCAAGGCATTGCTGGATCAAGCTCAAGAAGTTTATGAATTCACTGCTGATTCGAAATTATGGATCCCCTGTGATGAGAACATCTTCAATAGTGTCATTAGATGTGCTACATTACCAGAAAGTCGACGTATCTCAATCTGCTTTTGAAGGTCCAAAATCACAGCATGTGATTGTAATTCATCTATGATGCTTAACTCATTGTTTAGAATGTTGACATCTATAAATTCATAACCTGTTGTATACTATTGAATATAAATTCATTACCATTACCTACAAAGCTGAGCATTACTTCTTTATGCACGAAATCACAATTCATTTTATTTTATCATTTCATAGATTGGAACAACTTCAAGTATCTAATAACCATCTGCAGAGCAAGAAGCTAAATTGAAGGCACAAAGCCTTTATACGCCACATCCCAAATCAGTCTAGCACTGACAACCAACAATTTGACACTGAAATAAACTGCACTGAAGTTAGTAGACCAAAATGTACGTCGAACGGTCACACTCTCAGAACACAGATTTGTAAAGCAACTCAAAGATGTATTACTTTATCAGAGTTCCAGGTAGAGAACTTTATGGCAAGAGAGGAAGCATCCATCCATTTGAAAAAGGGCAACAGAAAAAAACAAGTAATACAGCCGAAAGTTGAATAAAGCATCAGACATACAGCCCAACGGCTCCACAGAGATATTAATCAACAGGACAATAATGTAGCAAGGAGTACCTCCAAGTTAGAGGAGGTTAAACAGTCTCAATGTTGTACCAGATCCAAGACCTTGACAGTGCCGTGATAAGACTCTTTCTTCTTACATTGTGTTAACCAAATAAAGAGTAGATGTTGAATCATGTAAACCTGCAAATCTAAAAGCTTAAATCACTAGAAATTGGACACATCTATTTTCTTTTTTTTAAGCGAAACACAGCATCGTACATGCAGACATAATCTTTTTTGATAAGGTAAAGGTTTATTGACCAAGTACCAAGAAGGTACCAAAACCAAAAGTTACAAAACACTGCTGGGAATATCCATACAGTCAATTACAACACCTCCTTAGCAACTCCAATAGCTCCATATATTGATCTATATTATCAATGAAGCTACTTTTACACCAACAAAACAAATTATGTAAACAATTGTTTTTAACTCTAGAAATATGGTCTTTTTGCCCATCAAAACAAGTGTTATTTCTTTCTAGCCAAATAGTTCGAATATGCACAGAGGTCTGTGATCCAAATTTGCTTCAAAACTTTATGCGTTCTCTGCGCTGCCAACTCTCCAATATTTCCTTCACAACCTGAGGCATGATCCAAGAGATCCCGCAAATACTGAAGAAAAATCCCCAACATTGTCGAGCTATTCTGCAATGCATAAGAACCAAAGCTTTGTTATTAGGCCAAACACGTGAAAAGTTTTGTTGGTTTACAAACCAAAAATTACATCAACACTAATACATATTGAAACATGCTGAATTGTGTGAACAATTTTAGAGACAGGACACCTTTATTTATATATTTTAGCTGCAAGAGTAAGCACCCAAAGCAATCCATTTCAAATGAAAATGAAGATTTTTGAAAAGAGAACTAATCAATCCTCTGTTCTGGTAGTAAGCAGAGTTGAAAGTTGAATGTTCCTTTTCTAATGACAGACCTACATCTAACTAAAGATTTTGGCTTTACTCTTAGCTATCAACTTGCAATCAATAATGCACTAAAGTATATTAGGGCAAGTAACGTAAGCGGCTATTTATCATGACAAACTAAAGTAAAGAGGGTAAAGTTGTGTAAATGGAACCAAAAGATATAGAAAGAACTTGTATGGGAAAAAGTTTTCACTAACTTCAAAAGTGAACTGGCAGAATGTTTCTTTATCACTCATCCAATTCCCCCCTTTATTACTTTTCCAGGAAAAATATATACTAGAAGAGTTCTATAGGACCAAATCAGAAACTATTCCAGAAACTAAGAATGGCTTTACATTCATTATTATATTCTCCACACCATCCAGTTATACCTACTTCCCCATTAGGTGCTTCACACCATCTAGTTATACACTTCCCCATTAAGTGCTTCATGAAAAGTTTGACATATTTATGGAAATATATTTTTTCCTTCCAACAGTTCAAACTATTATTATTTCCAAATACCAACTTGATGTGACATCTTTACAACAAATTCAACTATTTTAAAATCCAAATCATTATAATCTATAACTACTCTACTCGATATACTGAAGAATTAACCTAAATAACCAAGTGTCTTTCGGAAACAACCTCCCTGTCTTCACAAGGCAGGGGGTAAGGTCTACATACACACCACCCTACCCAGACCCCACTTGTGGTATTACATGGGTATGTTGTTGTAACCTAAATAACCGCACACCCAACCACTTGAACTAAAAATAGCCATTAGATATACAAATATATATATATATATATATATATATAGAGAGAGAGAGAGAGAGAGAGACTCTCTGTCCCAATTTATGTGGCACTTTTTGTTTTTCGAGAGTCAAACAATTTACGTTTGACCGGGAATTCGCGCACGGAATCTTCAATTTTTTAAAAATGAAATTTATATATTTGTAAACTACGTAAAAAGTATTATAAGTCACAATAATTGATAATTCAAAATGTTTAAAAGATCTATGAAAAACTTACTTGTTTGAATCTCAAAATTCGAAAAGTGCCACATAAAATGGGACGGAGGGAGTATATAATATGTGAATAATTGTGTATAATCTATTTATACTGTCTAGGAAATGTAAACAGTGAATCCGGCCGGCTATTTGTGTAAAGATCCCGTCTTTTAAGAGGCTCTAACTTGTATTGGGAATGAACGGGTGGTAAACTGCTAGGTTAGGGTGCTACACAGCCTACATACTAGTGAAGCTTCAAAGAATAAGACAACTTGCATAATGCAACAGAATGTGGATGAGATTAGCAAGAAAATGAAATGCAAGATGACATTTTTTTTACCTAAAGAAGTTCTATATATAATCAAGTCCGAATGTAACATGATGAGCTAAATTCAATTAATCAATACTGAGCAAAAAAATAAAGAACCATAAAAAAAAATCATCCATATCCCAAATCCCTATAAATGAATAACTAGATTCCACAGAAACAAATGAAAAAGATACAAACCTATGGGTGAAAGCATGAAAAATACCAAAAGGGTGAAACAAGTTACTGCAGTTGCAAATACTCAAGGCAAATTGCGGAAGACCAGCTTTTGCAGGATCTTTCCACATTTAAATGCTGAAAACATAATTAAATAAATAGAAGTGTGCTCTATCTAACAATTTAAGCTTTTAGATGAGATGATCGCTGGTCACATTGCTCTAACAAATATCTTCAGGAGAAGGACCTTAAATAGTTAAATGAACTGTGGTGCCTACATCCTACGCGTTTACACTGATTCATAATTCTGAAGAAGGAAATATACAAGAAGCTATTATCAAATGAAAGAGACATGCTCTAAGTTGCATGTCGCTTGATCCTATAGTTGAAATTACTGATTAAGTGAATGGTGGATGCAAACTTTTGTTATATTTATGTATGAATGGAAGATTACTGCTAAAACTATCCACAATCATATGAATGAAGGGGAAAAAACTCAGCTCAACAAAGTAGACTAAGCCATTGGATAAAACAGGCAGTGCCTGCCAGAAGGCAATCCACAAAAAAACATCCATTCAGAACTTAAGGTGGAGGCACAAGTAGTCAAAATAGCAACTCTGTAAATTTGAAAGTACATTACCTCCTTCTGAAGTGTTGAAACAAAGATAAATACCAAGAACAAGGAACTTTGTGAAGTTGACAATATGGTTGGATAATCCCTGAAAGATGAGTAAGAGGTTAACACTAGAGATACAGAACAAGTTTGGGCAACCTATGAACCTTGAGCATGAAGATATTCTGAGGCAGTAGATCAGAGAGACGAGCCATAACAGATATAATCATGCATAGAAACCAAGAAGGAAGTCACAAACATAGAAGATACATAAGATGTGGTAACTTGATGAAATAACAGTTGGTAAGAAAGTGATAATCACAAAAGGGGGAGGGGGCAACCAAGCTTTAGAGATGCATCATGAACTGGTATTGAATTTTATTCTATCCCACTGGTCTTTGTAACCAACACCTATGTTGCTCGGACTCTTCAAACATGTCGACTGGTGCGTGTCGGGTTCTCCAAAACTAGTGTATTTTGTAAGAACCCGAGATGGGTGCGGCATAATTTTGAAAGAATTTGAGCACCATAAACCAACACCATGGTATTTCAGGAAGCGCACCATCTTCAAGACTACCAGAAGTTTCATAGAGTGAAGTTGATCAGATTAGTGACCTGTAGCTTCTTCCTTTTTTCTTCTAATATTAAATTCATTCTTAACTTGCTGCTGATTTAGGTGCTTCCTCACCAAACATGTCACTTAGATGGCTGAGTCATACCTTGAAGGTCTTGTAAAATGTTGTCATTCTAAGATCAGTTCTTTCTATTGCAACCAATTTGATGGTGCAACTATCAAGAAAGGAACAGATGAGAAAAGGAAGATACATCTATGAAGAAGAGACAGGATGAAGAAAAGGATAAGCGGGTGAAAGTTGAAAAAAATAACATACCCTGTTTCACTGACCTAACTGAGCAAGAACAATGAGCTTATTTGAGTAGTGAAAAAGATTGCTAGATGTAGACAAGTAAACTAACTCTCCAACCACCGAGACCACAGAATAATCGAGCTCAAAAGCAAGGAAAGGGCACTAAAGAGAGAAATCACTTCAGTTGAATTCTACATAACAGTATTCAAGCACCCCCAGAACTATAACTTCCTACAGAGTGCAAATTTTATTCAAGTCAACTACACTTTAAAATCAGCAAATAGGGAGAAATACAATCCTAAAAATTAGTCTTCCCACAAACTGATAAATCCATTCACCAATATCAACAAACAAAAGGTATCAGGATAAAAGAAATATTCAACTCCTTGCATCCGATGTGATACAAATGAAAACAAGCAAATCAAACATTCCGTTCCACCTAACAAGCTCGAGCAAATCTGTAAATCACACTCATTCTAGGTTACAGAATAGAGATGCACAATATATGAAACCCACCCACTTACCCACCCATCCCCACACACCAACTTCTATCTTATAAATCAAATATACAACTGCTTAAGAGTATTACGAAAAAGTAGTCGGGCAAATCAACATTCAGAAATTGAGCATTAGCCCAACTATTGAAGCTGTTCATCAACAGTTTCCAAGACAAATTTTGAACTACTGAACAGTTCAATGAATGCTTAGTTATTCCTTTACTGTCTGGAGATCCAGCTGCACAAAAGAATATTGAGCAAAGAAAACTGTTTAATTTCTTCATCCTGAGGACTTTATAGATAACGTTTGGCCCCTGAAAAGGAGAGAGACACTATCAACACGACCAATTAGAAAAAAAAACTCAACCGAGAAGCTCTAGAAGACTAAATCAGCTTACGTGGCTGCAAGTTAACCGACTTCATTAAAGGGATCAGAAGTGGTTACCAATGGATAAGAAATTCGTCATCTAGGTAACATCAGTTTGATCCCTACATTTACCTTTCAAAATAGATGAGCGTGACAAATTCAGATCTCAGCCTTTTAAATAACCAAATATCCATGTGAAGCAAGAGCATTCTGCATGTAGGAGCTTCTTAATGAAATGAACTCAAAATAGAAACTACATGCTGTTGAAGTACTGAAGTTACTATTCCTTATCAAAAGTACTGAAGTTACTAATAGCCTCGGAACTTAGATGAGGAAAACTTAACAAGTATCATATATTCATCAAAAACAGAACTTGTTCAGTAATTTGATGATCTCATAGAGCGGACATCCAAATATTAAATTTTGCATGTGCCCGCTTATCTTGTATTCATATATACATGGCACAACACTAAACCCTGTCATTTGTACAATTTCTGGCATTTGCTCCTAACCATATGTAAACGTCTTTTTTCAATCTCTGTCACATAAGCTGTGATGATATACTGAAGACCAGTCCTTACATCCCCATCCCTTCATTTGACTACTACAACCTGCCACTGACATTACGATCCAAAAGCACCAGAAAATTATTCAACAATTGATTTCCTTCATAAAAGTTTTCTACAGATAATGTTCTATGCAATTATACTTCACGCAAAGCCACAATTGTGGCAAGGATATAAAAACCTCAACATTTCTGATGCCAAAAGCTATAGGGTATGATGTATCATGGTACTGAGTGAACAAAATCTGAAGTATTAGAGTAGGAAATATAACCGCGACAGAAGTGACTCCATGAATAGAACTAGAATTATTAATAAAATACTCAAAAACTAGTTTTTATGGTGGTTGGATCTCCTGAGATGCTGGAATGGCCTAATTGAAGGTGTTACACAAAAGAACTGGTGGAAAGTCATCTCTGCATGCATTTGATGGACAGTTTGGGAAGAAAAGAATTCTAGGTATTTTGAGGATACAAAGAACGCTACACAGAGAATCATATTAAATTGTATATTGTCTTTTCTTTTTCTTGGAGTGAAGGATGTTCTGTAACTGATAATGAATCCATACTTGATGTCATAGCATCCCTGCAAGTTTTTGTTTAGTCAGGGGGGATGCTTATGTTTTTTGCTCACTCTTTGGAGTTTGTATCTTGTTTTTACACCCATCAGCACCTTTTTGTGTTTAAATGAAAAGTTACCATTCTCAAAAAAATGGTGGTGGCGCTGAGCCAACTGGCGTGCACCTCAAACCTGTTGCCTGAGACTCGTGGTTCTCTTCCACTTCATTGACCACTATATCACACCCTTGGGTGCAAACTAGATATTTCTCAAACAGCTACATACTTTCTCAAACATCAACTTCTTTATCTCTTAAATATCATTCTATTCCTCAGTTTATCTCAAATAATCACAAGAACGTGGCAATGGAACAATAGGAAAAGTAAGCAAGGAATACTTGAAATTCCAATGACATTTGAGGGTATGTTCATTTCAAGGTACTGTGTTACAATACAGGAAATCTTCCAAATGCTGACCCACTTACATTCAACTAAATGCGGGAGTTTCTTTTTAATAAGTCAAAATAACTTCATTGATGATACACCAAGTGGATGTCACAACATATTGTGGGTTTACATCAAAGCTCCAAAAAGAACCATCCATCTATCTATACAATATATGGGGAATCCCTTCCACAACAAATGAGCTTTTCTAGGATGATTGATAAATCCCCAAGAACCAGTGGTGCAAGGTTGGAAACGCGGTGGATAATGGGTCCGCCCCTCTATCCTTCTCTCCACTTAAATACCAGCCTTTTGTCTGCGGCAAGTTCATACCCCTGACGTGTGACTAACCCACACATCACAAGTTACGCTCTTACCACTAGACCAAAGCCCTGGGGACTTCCACAATAAATGAGCTTTTGATTATCTGTATTAGATGCTTGACCCCAATACATCTTCTACAATATTCATTTTATCCAAATCATCTAACAATTGCATCGAGGAGCAACGTTCCACAACTTTATTTGCCTAGCACCTAGGCCGTAATGAACTTAGAGTGCCTCCATTGCTGATGGAGAAGCTGCAATGGAACCAGTATATGGTCCATGTTCTGACCATTTTCCTTGGATAATAACTCTAGCTAACTGCTATAGGTTTTCTACTTCTCAAGTTGATCGTCATTATAATAACACTCCAAGTTGCACACTGCATGAAAAAATCCAGCTTTATTAGGTGCCTCCATCTTCCACAGGGACCTCCACATGGCCTGAAGTCACTGACCATGATCAAGTAATCATTATATGACTTCATCGAGAACATCTTCATAGACAATCCTCTCTACAACACTTCTCTTTTCTATTTCAAAGATATAATTAAGCAAATAAAAAGCAAGCATTCTCTTATAACTTAAAATTCAGATAAGATGGTTATACAATGTTACCAGTCTCAAACAATTGTTCGGTGAACCATGCTTACGGAAAAAGCTATAGGATCTTTGAAAAGCCACGATGACTACCACAACAGTTTCACTCTTTCAGGCTTTCAGCAGCTTCGAGAGCTCACTGCCCAGTAAAGTAGATTAAAAAAGGCTTCAAGAGCTGCGATGAATCCTTTCTAAGAATCCCACCATTGGCTGCCATGCAAGCTTGTCAGAGTACAATGTTACCAAAAGCAAAAGCCGAGTAAACACGCTAAAATATGTTGGGTAACACACTAAGATCTGCAGGGGCATTAACTGCAGAACCCTGACAAATATTTGATGAAGAAAGGCTCACATGAAAAAGAAAAGAGAAGTGCATATATAAATCAAGAAAAATAACTACAAACACGAACAACAATTATGAATAAAGGAATTGAAAAAATTATAATCAAGCACAATATTTATTGTTATGTCCTTCAATATAGAACTCATGGGTGAGAATAAGCATGCCTTGCCATTCTTGAGCAACCAGCCAAGAAAAGCATAATACTTTTTGAGGATCATTGTTTTTCCACATCTGTCTCCAAGACCAAGAGGGATCTGATCAGTCCCTTCTATTAGTAATAAGTTGTAACAAATTTGACAGTGAAAATACCTTTGCTTTTTTGCTCTTCAGGTTACCTTGCCACTTTCATCATCTGATACACCTTAAAATGTCTCCAAATTCAAAATTTCTGACATCCTTACCATTTCCCAGTCATTTAAATTCTTTCTGAGCACCACATTCCAGCCACCTGTTTCCCTACATTGAACACTAAGCACCCATCTCTTCTAAGAATCCCAGCTACTGTGACCTCCTTATTTATTGATCATCGTAATATGGAGCAAGTGAGGAAACTACTCTGTCAGAGATGAGTCCCCACACAATACATCCTACCAGAAATCGGACTCTTTACCTGACTCTAAAGACTATATGTACGACAGAATACAAACTTTGATACGTGAATTACCAGAACTACCTAGTTTTTTAAGAGATAAAAGTGCTAATACCCAATTTCAGTTTGTTGACACTTTATTGGTCCTTTAAAGAGGCCAAGCCTTGTTGTTTTCTGTAACTAAGCAAGCAAGGGGCTGAGAAAGAAAGTAAAAGTTGAACCAGCTAGCCAGAAAATGAAAAAGGAACAATATCAGTTCTTCTCGAGCAAACAAGAGATTTTCTTTAGCATTTACTCAATCATCTGAGCACTAATTCTTCAATGATTAAGTTCTTCAATAATTACAAGGTAAAGAATCACTTCAAATCCGTAAATACTTTAAGCAACAAATGTCTCACATTCAAACATTAATCAAAAGAAAGTTCAAACCCACCAATTTGAAGTTTAGTTTGATCTTTTTTTGTGTAGGGGAGTGGAAAGGTTTAGTTCAAGATGACCATTTATCATTATACAAATCAACTTACTTAGAAACATCAGAATCTACAACAGAAACGTGATCAAAATAAAAAAGAGGAGGGCTCACTTAATCTCTTACCCTTAATGGTAAAAGGAAAAATACAACAAATTACAACTAGTTTTCAGGTTTCATCACCATGAAAGACTTGTATGGTAAAGCATATACTCCGAAATGGATATGGAATAGCCAACAAGAATTCCCATGAAATATACAAGTCATATATTGCCTCAGAACAGAGTACATACAAAGCATAGCTGGCGACTTCTTAAACAGTGTCGTGCTGACTCACATTTCGAAGCATTGAACATCAAAAGCACAAAAAGATTACCCCACCAGCGCGATAGTCCATCCAGTTAAAGCTTCTTTCAACGTAATGCCAAGGCAGGGGAATGAATCTTTAGCAAATTCCCACCTAGTATCATCTAACGCCCTCGAGAAAGCCTTCCAATTCACTTCGTCCAAATGTCCTCCCAACTGAGGAGGCATCATTATACCTTGCAGCCAAGTAAAATGTTAACCAAGCTACCATAAAATAAACTTCCATAACACACTGAAATGCCAGTGCAAACACTTCTCCAAATATTCGACCCAATATCCATCTCGTACACCACCCACAAACCAAAATTTCCCAACATTTGATTCCTATAGCAGGACACACCATAATACCCAACAAATGACATCCTTCTTTGACAACCTCCCTACCACTTTTCCTCGAGTCCACAATAGAAACCCAAGAATCAACAGCAAAAATAAACCCCACTACCAACTCCACCAAGAACCATGAGATGATAAAGCACAAGCTTTCCTTCTCATGCCCCGTAACCCATGGCGCCACATCCGAAAAGGGCATCAATTTCATCCTCACGAAAACCTTAAAAAATGAATATTGATCCTCAATTTCTCCAAAAACCCAAATACCCAACAATTGAGCTAATGCATCCTTTACTGCCCACCTCATCAAAACAAACCCAGAAAGCCTTCTTAACCCCAAATTAGAACCTTCCCAAGCAGTCCTGAAAATTGACCTGTAATTCCCTAACACATTATCCAACACTTGCAAGAAAATTATCCCATGAATCCAAGTGTAAGTAACCAAAAAAGCCAACACCACATAAGCATAGGCAACTGACAACAAACTAACAAGAAACAACAATGCTGTAGCATCACCACGACCCAATTCAAGACCTTTTATCAAAAACTGCAAATCAACAACACCATTTTCATTGTTATACTCATTTTCAGGATTATCAACATGAGACAAATTCTGGGTCTCTGAAGGAGGCTTGAAAGAGATAAACCCATTACGAATTGCTTGGGGAAATAAAATCCCATCATCAATAATTTGGTCTGAGAACCCTAAATTCGGGTCAAAATTGGAAAGAATTACGTAAGTAGAATTCGGCTGAGGTTTAGAAGAAGGATGAAATAGGGATTTATCAAGGTCCGAATCCCCAGAAAAGAAATCATCATCAAGAGTACCTACACGGGATAGGTGAAGAAAAGGTCGACGGCGGCGATGGTGGTCACGTCGGAGCTGAGGATGCTGCAGCTGTTGACCGGAGAGGTCAATACGAGATAGAATGGATTTCAGAGAAGGGTCACGATCGATGAAGGAAGTGAGGTAGTTGGTACCATTTTCGACATTGGAACGGAAAGTGAGAATGAGAGAAGAAAGGAAGAGGAATAGGAGGAGATTGGAGATGAAGGTTGTCGTGGTTTGTTTGAGGATTTGGGTGGTTGTTTGGTGATTGATTGCTACCGGCGGCGGCGGAGGTTGTGGTGGTTGACGGTGGTCCATGGTGGTTGATTTTGAGAGATTCCGGCGGAGGTTAATTGTAGTTTGATTGGGGTGATATTGATAAATTTGACAACATTTGGGTGTCGAAGTGAAATTAACTAATCGAAAGAGTACAAGGAAAAGCAGCTCATCATTTGATAAAATACCATCTATTTTTAAATTTGTCACCAAAATATTTTATTTTGATTATTAAAATTGTAAGATATTTCAATTGACCATCGGAATTCTGATAAAATGTTCTTTAGACTCAAGATTTTATGTGTGTATTCTTAACTATTTATTACGTAAATAAGTTTGTTGTTAAAATAACGAATAATACTTCATTTTCTTTGATCATACGCCTTAATAATTCGTAAAATTACATATTTGTGTCAATTAATGTAATGTGTATTATTAATAGGGAAAATTGTATATAATAACAAACTATTAATTCAAATTAAATGCTATAAACATATTTTGATGTAATTGTACCCCATTAGCAAATTGTTATTATTTCGCCTCTCTCCTGGTGAATCTCACTCGCCACTCTCGTTCTCTCCCTCGCCTCTTTCGCTTTTTATACAAACGCAAATGTATAAAATGTGTTTGTATAAAGCGAGAGAAAATTATATATATACATATATTTTCGTTCCCCTCTCTCCGCTCTCCCAGATCTCGCTCGCCACTCTCCCAGATCTCGCTCGCCAGTTTCTCCCTCGCCTCTCTCGCTTATACAAACAAAAATGTATAAATTGCGTTTCTGTTTGTATAAAGCGAGAGAAAATTGTATATACACATGCAAATACATATATCTTCGTCCTATACACTTATAATTATACAATACAAGTATTCTCCTGCCCAGTTCTCTTTTGTCTTTTTCTCTTTCTCGTTTTATACAAACACATATTATACAATTGATCTTTTGTATATGTATACCGAAATAGAAACATATTATATACAACTGCTTTCTTTTGTATATGTATAGCGAAATATACATATTTATGCTTGCTATGAAACACAATTATGCAAACTATAGATATAACATACAAATATGATTTTTGTGTTTGCCATATGTGAAAGTTACTCTTATTAATAAGGGAGACATATTTTATGTGATTAAATTAATATTAATTTTTTTTTATAACATGCGTATAAGCCTTTTTAAAAATAGAATATGTTTTAAAAATTTGTTAGTAAATTTTATTTAGATTTTGAATTACGAATTATTATAATTGAGCAACTTAACATATGGTAAATATTTTTACTAAACACTTTCGATATAAATTATGGAAAGAGAAAAATTATGCTCAAACTCAAACATCCATTAAGTAATTAAATTATAATCACAATAAAAAGATCATACTATAACTCTTTTTTCTACTTATAAACCGCAAAGGGTAAAATTTGATTGGTCCACTACATGTTATCTTCTTTAATTATATATTCAGTTTCAATTGAAATAAGTCTAAGATTTTACTATTTATGAAAACTAATATGTATAATTAAAAAAAATGTGGCACATTTATAATGATTTACTTATTTATGTAATATGTACTTAAAAAAAATACGTAAAAAAATTCATAATTTATATTAAATAAGTGTAATAGAAACATTTTATCATATGTTCAAATATTTGATTCAACAAACCATAATTTGAATTAAATAAAATATATGGAGAAGTTCAAATAGTTGTATAGGTCTATGTCAATGTCTATGTATGAAGTCAAATATAAAACAAAATTGTGTCCCCAACAAGATAACATAAAAGTGTTAAAACCTAGTGGGGCCATAATTATAGAAGTCATGTGAAGAAAATTTAAATAAGAAAATCTTAAAGATTCTTTAAATAGTAGTCCTAGTATATTTTTTATGGAACTTCTTTTGATGAAAGTTAGACAATCACAACTAGGAAAAAGTACTAATGTTAGTAGTAGTAATTGGTATTATAATTATAACACTTTATAGTCATCTATACATTTGTATTTAGTTTATAATTTTTTATATCAGAAATTTTATTTTTATGCACATAAAATTTTCAAAAACTCTTTTCTATTTAAATAGTAAAAAAGCCAGTTCATATTTTGATAATGTAGATCTTAATTTGTAAAACTTTTTAAAATTGAAATTCAAATACACGAAAGAATTGAACTTCCAGATACAATGACAATAACGAAACAAAAATAACAAACCTTTACATATAGTATTGATTAGCACAAATCAAGAACCTTTGGGTGCGCACAAGGTAAAACCCCCGCGCCTATGCCATAGCTCGCAAACCATATAGGAGAGGTAACTCGCGCTAGGCTTGACCCAGAAGGCAAAACTTGCTTTCGCTAGCAAGGGGTTTCGAACTTGAGACCATCAATATGAAAGTCTCAAGCCCAAACCATTGGGTCACCCCAAAGGTACTCTAGTTAGGTAGTTTTTCCAATAAGTAAATCAACCAACAAACAAACAATTCAATCTTCCTAATAGAGTTATTCTCACATAATATAAAAAAGGCAATCAAAATTCCTTGCAACAAACCAGATATTTGGGAACAGTAGCCCGAAAATTGGAATGAATTGATCGAGTTGAAAACAGTAGAACTCGATGATATGATTCTCTCAATTAAGGAATAACACAGGAAAACCAAGAACTAAGAATGAACTTATGCGAAATCTGGCTTCTCGGGGTATGTACAACCCGACCTCTGGATGATAACGTTCGATGCATAACAACCTGCTCTTACACACTCAGCAATAGGTTTTTCTTGAACCAATTGTGACAAGAATCCTCCAACAAATGCATCCCCTATCAATGTAAGAATGAAAACGTTAAATGAAAATAGACCTTGAGTCTGACTCAACCCCAAAATCTAGCTCATGACGACATGAGAATACCAAAGAGTATGTGAGGAGATAACACCTCATTTCTTCAGTTAATATGAGTCAGTAAACGTAGAATATGTTCTCTAAACTATGATTTTGTCAGTTAAGGACAGGTGGTTTAACTCTGTATAAGCGGAAACAGGTATAACAACAATAGACTACATACCAGCACCATTGGTGTCAACAAGTTTCTCTTTTGGCAACGGTATAACAGGGAACAGCTTCACCTTCCCATCCTCAGCGACAACAACAGGATCAGCACCCTGTGTAATAACAGTAATCCTCTTGTGTGTTCCAGATGCCTTTGGCCATTGGGAGATTTTCAAAGCTATTTCTTCAACATTATCCGTCTAGTAATCAAAGAAGCATGTTAGCCATGTACAATAAAGTCAACATGAATGTGAGGAAACATTAAGGCAAGCATCCATTACCTCCCAGCCGTGTACTTTTGAGAAGGTTCTTGCTTCTGTCTCATTTCCAAATACAAAGTCCATATACCTGAAAAAAACAGAAAATGTCAATCCCGAGAGCAGTATCGTCTACCTTCATTTACCTTTACAAGGTAGGAAATTGGCCTTACGGCAAGGCTTTCTCTTGAGGATCCCTGAAGAACTCGCAGATGAATGGTGCTGAAAGGTTCATTGAGAAGATCTGCAGCAGGGTGGGATAGAATATTATATGGTTGGTTTATGCACAACAACAACATACCCAGTGTAATCTCACAAGTGGGGTCTGGGGAGGCTAGTGCGTACGCAGACCTTACCCCTACCTTGGGAGGTAGAGAGGTTGTTTCCGGTAGACCCTCGGCTCAAGTAAGAGCATTACAAAGCAGTTTCAAACGAAAACAACATAAGTGAATAAGCCAAGACAAAATGTGATTGTTCATGCACAAACTACTAAAAGACAGTCACACATAAACAATGTCAACTGCATACCTTGTTATTGGCTGCTGCGTGCTCAGCAACAAGTTGAATAGATTCTGGAGAAACGGTGAGAAAGAATCCAGCAATATAGTAAAATTTGGCTTTCTCAACTGTGCACAAATAGATGTGTTAGTTTAAAATAGACTGAATATCTTAGGTCTTATCAACATAGAAACAGGAATTGCTGTTCCTACCCAAGGCCCAGTTCTCTGATCGTTTCAAATGGTCAACCTTGTAGCAGTTTGCAGCTGATAAGTTAGCAACCAATGACCTGCATAATCAATAGCAGATCATCACCTTAACAAGAAAGCATGTGGAAATTCTTTTTTAATCATGTAGAGTGTTTCATTTTCTCTTCCTTTCCCTCCCTGGATAACAAGAAGGAAAGACTAAACTCTACACCAGAAACATAGTACACAACTACACATATAACGGAAAATAGCATTAAACTAACCTCTCGCCATCTAGCACACAAACAGCACAAGTCCCTGTTGGAGCAGTCTCATCCTCATAGTAATGAACCTATTTTAATCCGTACATAAAGACAAGTTGGGGTCAAGGTATTTCGTTGTCATGTTATAAGTTCAAAGCATAGATGACAAAGGCAAACATGAGCAATAATCGTGCTAATGAATCCACAATGCACCGAAATACAAAAAGATTGTCAAACTAAGAAGAGAAAATCAAGGAAAAAGAATCTTACATTGACGCCAGCATCCTGTGCATTTTTCTTCATTTCCTCCCCAAACTTGTCCTTCCCAACTGAGCCCATGTAACTTGTTGCACCTGGAAATGGTAGCATCCACTGCAAATGCCAAAGGAAATTATTCTTCTGAATTATATGTTCATGTCAGATTGCCTAGAACCACTAAAAACTTAAGACGACAAGACACCTGAGCCACTCTGATTGAGTTTTGTGTTGCACCTGCATTGCAGAATTAAGACCATGAGATCAATGATCCTAGCATCTTCAATGCAGAATATTAATTAATACAATACAATGTATTGAGTGATGGGAAAATTACCTCCAGCAATGTATTCAACAGTGGGCTTGGCTGCCATTTCATCATACCTGGTATATAAAAGTTCTTTCAACAATTTTCTGACTAAAGGCATAAAAACAACACTTAGCTTCAGAAGAACGTGGGCTGGTAGCCTCTCTTACTTAAGTTTGTGTCCCACTCCCCAAGCATACAACTATTCTTCCACAGTTCAAATCAAGAATGATAACAGGCTCATTACAACTTTTTGTAGGCTCACCCTTCACAAAGCTGGTTGGAAATGTTATTAAATAACACCTATTTAAGTATTAATTTATAGAAAGCGTATTCCCATCAGACGGACACTTAAACAGGAAAAAAGAAACCCCCAAACATCCTTTAGAAATCTTAGAAAAACTACAAATTTTATTTCTCCAAACTAATTCTACAAGAAAAAGGAAATTGTGCCACCTACAAAGTCTATGGAAATTGAAGGTCTTCAGATTTACTCAGCACAGTATAAGCTAACCTAATGAAGTTGTTACAATTACAAAAAACTAAAGCCTAAAAAGAAACCACTTACATAGGCAAGTGCTTGTCCTCTGCGAGAATTGCATTGTTCGGCTTGATTTCATACCTATGAGTAAAAAATCAAGTCATTCACATGATACAATGGAAGGAAAAAAGATATCCAAAAGCTGCAAATAAAACCAATGCATTTTTACCAACCAAAAGAACCAATGCACTTAAGAGCTAAAAACAGTGACGGAGGGTGTCAATGCATTTTTACCAATCAAAAGAACCGATGCACTTTTGGAGCTAAAACCAGTAGCGGTGCCACCTTATGCTAATTTTTTGTCAACAACACCCCCCCTCCCATACTATAGCCACCTGAGTAGCCGTGTAGGCTCTGAAACACTATCAATAGTTACACAAATATTACACTAAGATCCAATTCAAGACTAGCAAAAGAAAAAAAAAGATCACATTGAAAATAAGAAAAAGGATTGGACAAAGTTTGAGTCTTTTCCTTTGTACTTTTTGTTTTGTCATTTCTACTGCCTTCTTAAAAGACAAATCCAATATGGACAAATCAAAGATCAATATACATATACCATATCAGGCATACATGTAGACAGCCACTATGTAAAAAATGCTTTAGGAACTAACAAGATCTATAAAATCAAACCAAAAGGGTACACTACAAATCGGCATAAAACAAACAAAACTAGTTAAATATTTTAAATATGGGGAATTTAGACATTATGTTGCTCAGAATCTTCAAAAATGTCTCCTTCAAAAGTAGTGCATTCTTGAAGGATCCGACATGGGTGCGTGTCATTTATGGAGAGTACCAACAACATAGCTTAAAACAAACAAAACTAGCTAAAAATTGGGGACTTTAGACATCTAGAAAAGGTACACTTTGTATCTATATTGCTCGAAATCTTCAAAAATATCGACGGCTGTGTGGCGGATTCTTCATAAGCACTGCATTTTTTAAGGATCCGACACAGGTGCTGCATCATTTACAGAAAGTACTAGCAACATTGCTTAAAACAAATAAAACTAGCTAAAAACAGGGACTTTAGACATCTACAAAGGTACACTGAGAATCTATGCTGCTCGGAATCTTCAAAAATGTTGTCGGATCCTTCAAAAAGAATGCATTTTTAAAGAATCCGACACGGGTGCATCATCATTTATGAAGAGTCCGAGCAACATAGCTTAAAAAACAAACTAGCTATAACATGAAATTTAGACAAATGCGGTGCCAAGAAACATAACAAAACATTACTTGTTCAAGAAATCTTGATCTACAACAGCTGAGATATCGAGTAATGGATTTCCCATGCCCAAAAGAATCCCATCGTACTCCATTGTTTTATAAATTATATTTTTTCCTTGTGCTGCTGGGAGAAATTTCAGATCTTGAAGTAAGTAGGTGCAATTTTTGCTATAAAGATTATGATTATATAGTACTACAAAAATAGTGTCGGCTGGTGAGTGATGAAGGGTTGTTGATGAAATGTGTGCCTACAACTTGGTGCTCCGGTTTTTTTTTTCTCCTCGGATCTCAAGAATGTGAAAACTAGTGGGTGCAAATTAGCGAAATCAAATGGTCGGGTTGAGTTGAATTTAGACGGGTAAAAATTACGGGTTGTTAATCAGCCCAGAGATATCTGAATTGAAATGAGTTAAAATAATGTGAATCATAATTTAATTACTTTATTTATTTATAATTTTTAGTACCTAATAAAAAAATATTATCATTAATATTTTGATAAAATTTCTCATTATTCAATTTAAGCTTCATATATATTATTTTATTATTGAATTGAGCTAATAAATAAGATGTTTTAGATTAGAGCCCTGAGTATAGAAAAATCTTTGATAAGAAGCACTCTTCCTAAATGAAGCCCTACACGATGCGAATTCAAAATAGTGGGGCTCCAATGTAGATATCGAACACGAATGGTAAAAAAAAAGATCTATCACCTCATCATCAATCAAGTCAAAAAAGTGTAAATGATATAAATGGTTATGCGTCTTTAACTATGGTGTTATTTTCGAACTTTACATATTTTAATTACTTTAAAGAATAGGTATACAAGAGTGTGACCTAATAGTCGATGAAACTGGAAATAAAGATCATGACAAATTTTTGGAATATTGTGAGTTGATCAAACATCAATAGTTACTTCATTGTAAATTCAGGTACATCATGTTCTAAAAGTTTGAGAAAAAAGAACTATGAGCCATAGGCTCCACATGTAATCTTTGCTCTATTTCTTTCACTCTTCTAATGTGTCAAGAAATGTATACGAAAGTTAAACTTTTTTCAAACTACTCCGATCATCTCGATTTCTCTTTGGACTAGTGGTTTGCTTATATAGGCTCGGCAATTCTCTCCTTATGTGCATGGAATTAATGAGAAAGATGCAGATTGCCATGTTGGGAATTGGATAATGCTTCATTTCTAGTCTCACTTGAGGCAGTGACTGATTATGAAATCCGTCATCAACAGGCTAAGAGAGAGTTGCATCCTTTGACCGAAGATGAGGTATTAGTTCTTAATAGTATATACTAACTATGTTAAGCTAAGTCTGAGGTTGAGGGGAGGATCCTTTCTCTTCAAACTGCCTTGGGTGTACACCAAATTCACTATGAGCATTAGAACACTTGAGAATTCTTTTGGATGATACCTGTCAAGAGTTTTTTTGGACACTCGAGTTTTACAACAAACAAGGTGACCTTATATGTTTCAGGTCGCGTATGATGCTATTGTTGAGGTAAACTTTCTTTTTTCTTTTCATTTTCATTTGTTTGTCATATGACATACAATGAGAGATGAACTATTCATATCTTAGTTCTCAACATGGTATATATTACAGTTTTTCTCATCTATATAAGTAGCATTTATCCTTCTAATGAGCTAACTTTTGGGTTGTGTTAGATCCAAGATTCATTTTTTTACATGGTATCCTAGTTAGACCTTAGACCCATTTCTATCCTTTAGTTTACTTGATGTTGAGTCCCCGTGTTACATTGTCCATCCTCCCGATGCCTAGCACTCAGCATGCCTGGGATATTAGATTGTCTCACATTGGTTGATGGAATGAGTTGTGGTCTGGTTATATGGTTTTGGAAAATCCTCATGGAAGGCATTCCTAAAGATCAGCACATTGATGCTGAAATTAAACTAAGTGGAAAAGTGGAACTCCTCATTAAGATTCTTCAGGAGATCAAACAGCAAGGACAAAGAGTCCTAGTTCTTTCTGCTTTTACTATGGGCTAAACTTAATAAGAAACATCCTTGTATTACCTCACTGAACAGAAACATCCCTGTACTAATAATTTTACATTTGTGATATTATATGCAGGTCCTATCTCTGAAGCCTCGCAATTTACAATTAAAGTACACCACGGTGGATCATTTGTGTGTACTCCGATAAGAAGTTACATAGGTGAAGAAGTCCAAGACTTCCAGTATAAATATAAATATCTCTGTGCTTCTTAAACATGTCATGACATGACATTTTCATGATTATAGCAGTACTAAGTCTCACCTGTCATTCTTTTTGAAACAAACTAAACAAGAACGAGTGCTATAATATTACGAGGAGGAGAATAAGCTGAAAAATTGCTTGATTGAGAAAACGTACCTCAATAAGAATTATTGATGAATGGTAGTGTTATTGACAGATCTTGTTATAAGTGAAACTAACTAACCTCATATAATGAGAAATTAACTTTCATAACTATTGTTTGATCTTAATAGTGGTTGGCAAATGGCTCTTCCTCCTCCTTAAGTGTTTGATCATATATACTTGGACAAAACCTTGACAGGTCATGTTAGATTGACAGAATGTTCCGCTAATGACACTTGTAAAGGCAGCTTCCAAGGTCTCGTTGCTTCGATGATATACTTTAGTCCTAATTGTTTTAGTCCAACAAATTTGCCAGGCAAAGTCAGTCTACATGTTGCTCTTATAAACTACACTTTGTTCTTTCTAAAATTGAAACTTAGTTTAAGCACAAATTTCTGATGATCACTTCACCAACAAACTCTCAATTACCATAGCATCTGTATATCTAGTTATGAACAAAAGACACACCATTTTAAACCTGAAATATTTGAAATCCCCAAGGTATCTCCGTTCGTACACCACAACTCTCATTTCTAAATAAGAGTAATGACAGCAAGCTTCATGGTCTGGTATGCTACTGACTCTGTTACAACCAGTTTGAGGGGAAAAAACTTATGCACACTCGATGTTTACAGCTGGTTGAAAGTGTCTTATTTGCATATGTGAAGGAAACCTGATATTTGTTACACATTCAGCTATTAGTACCCAATACCCATTGTCGGTTTCAAACTCAAATGAAGGAGGAGGGTTGCGATAAGTTGGCAGCCTGCTAAGCGTAAAACTTGTTAATTCATAGTGAATCCTCCTAATACAGAATGTTGATGATATGAGTTGAGCTTAAATAGAAAAGTAAGGACTCATATAGCTAATCTCAACTTGTTTCGGCGGTTCTACTCCACAATAAAGGAGAAAGGTTGAGGTAGATTGGAGCGCCTGCGTAAAACTTGTCAATTCATGATCGATCTTTCTTACCTAGAAAGATGATGACATGAGCTGAGCTGGACTTGTTATAACAAGCATATCCAAGAAAAAAACAATGCCAAATCCAAGAGGATCTTTTTCACAGTCACTTCCTTTTTGTTGTTTCTGAAAACTGATGGAAGTTTACTTGTGAGTCCCTGCAATTGTAAGTGCTTTGAATAAAACAAGAAGAGCAACTTGATTGAACAGAAGAATTGAATAGACATAAGCACACTGTCACTTTTCATCTAAGTTTTTTACTGAAAAGAGACATATTCATATTTAAGAGAGTTTAAACACTCTCTCAAGTTAACCAAAAAAAGATGTAAGTTCACAACATATTATGATAGTAATTCACCATAGAGTAAAAAAAGAAACTGAAAAATAGCACTAGACAAGCATTAACAACTGGTCCTTTATCTGGCAAACATTTAGCAGATTGGAAGAGGAGCACCATTCCAGCTCTTGAGACACTCCAACAATGGATCAATAATCTGTCCATTGCACATTGCTGTGAACACCTTGTCAATCTCCTCACCGGGCGATCGAACTTTTTCACCTGTCAACAGTTCTGATCCAAGTTCTTGTCTCACCAACCTGTACAATGGATATGATCTGCATTCTGTGATCCTGTTAGAAATTACAGGGTTGCCACTTTCAAGAACAGCTCTTGCACTCTCAACTTCTTTAGGCAACACAGCCTTCAATTCGTCCTCGAAAGCTACAATCTTTTGGAAGATTGAGCTGTTCACATTCTCCTCACTTTCACCATTCTTCATTGCATGATCAACAAGGACTTGTCTCAGCTTCTGCATCAAAGGGTAGGTGGAACTGCAGGGATCATCAGCATAGGCAAACACGTATTCCCTGTCCACGACTCGAAGCAATTCCATCTCGCAGAATCTTGCAGGATGACGTTCACCATTAGCACCCATTGTCAAAGTTCTCTTAGCTACTTGGCTCACTGTGTTCTTGACAGCATTCCTCAAGTTTTCCTCCAAATGCCTTAAGTCG
>JAJOOS010014145.1:0-46029 GCA_029582725.1 Solanum chiquidenum
TTTTTTTTTGGTTAACTATAGGTGGAAATGCATCCAATGTGGAGGCAACGTAAGTTGAGATCAATATGTGGGGAATATGGAATTCATGTAAGTGCATATTCACCTCTTGGTGGTCCTGGAAATGCTTGGGGGACTACTACTGTTGTTGATCATCCAATCATTCAATCCATTGCCCACAAGCATAATGCAACTCCAGCGCAGGTAAGAACGAAACAAGCAAATTATTCAATTTTTTCGATGACTAGAACGAAACTAATTAATGTTGATGAATATTTTTAGGTTGCTCTAAGATGGGGATTGTGTCAAGGATCAAGTGTTATAGTGAAGAGCTTTAATATGCGAAGAATGAAAGAGAATATGGGAGCTCTTCATTTGAAATTAGATGAATGGGATTTAATTGACATAAATAAAATGGAGGAGAGGAAGATTATGAGGGGAGAATGGCTGTCTAATCATACTACAAGCCCATACAGAACCATCCAGGAACTTTGGGATGACGAGATTTAATTGTCTTTTGTGGAAGTGGCCTTTAAATTTGGCCAGCTCTGAAAAATTGTATAAAGATACAACATAAATGTACTTGCTAGCTAGTTGCATAAAAGATCCTATACAATACTCTTATGTAGATGCTCAATTCATTTTAATTTGTTTGTCTAGTTTTAACGACACAATTTAAAAAAGTAAAAAAGACTTTGAATCTTACGATCTTAAATTAAATATATGTAAAATATACCAAAATGTTATTTAATCTTATGGTCTTTACCAGTCATATGAAAAGTTGAAATTAAGACGTTAAATTAAAAAAAAAACATTTTTTCAAACGAACTAAAAAAGAACGTAAGACAAACAAAGAGTACTAACATATGATATACGGTAGGCCCTAATTAAGTGATACGGTCAGTACTTGTAGCATGATTGCTTAGAAAAAGCTTCTGATTAATTTTCTAGTTGTTGACTTAATAAGCTTTGAGTCAATAGGGAAATTTGCTAATTAGCACTAATCCATCCATCCATAACCCAAAGGTTAAGGGCCATATATATCCCATTTGAGTTCAAGCATATGATATTTTATTCAACAAAAAGGATAACTATAAATGATCATAGGTCGGAAAAATATAAATAAATTAATAAGATGCCAAAGAAAGTTTTCTCGTGATCCATTGACGTCAAACATTGAAATGATATTCTGATTATTTTTCTTCTATATCGATTATATAAATTATCATAGAGAATATGTTCATCATTTTGCGAAAATTATCAAATTCAGTAAAAATAAAATAAATAATGATAAACAACTATCAATTTGTCGTTTCAATTGTCTGTTGTGTGAAAGGTATCTTATAATTTAACGTGTTAATAATTCTACACATTCCTCTAATTCAGGGACTAGCTACATGTAAATTATGGGAAACATAAGGTACAAGATGACGTTGGACTTAACGCCTCAAACCTCTTACCAATAGAGCAGGATTGTCTTGACTGAATGAATTACACAAAAGACCATGTAGCAGAGACAACTTCTGTTTTGAACCGAACCGTAACCGATGACTCAAAAGTAATGATATTATAATTTATTAAGGGGATAAAATACAAATTCATTTACGAAGGTATTATTAATTTAACCAATAAACTGACTGATAACTGCAAAGCTAATATCAAACCTACCGATATCTTATCGGTTAGGTTAGCAGTTTAGTACATTTAAAACAGATAACCGATAAAGCGGACCATTAAATACAAATATCCAACCAGCCCCATAAGCACCCGTAGCTCATGCAAAACAGAGCTTTAGATATCTGCAAAGGCGGTAGACAGACTTAATAGTCTGCTGAGTACCTTGATCATCGAGATACGGCCTCGCAGTAATCTATCTAGTCTTTGGCTATCTCCACACTGTTACCCCTAGAAACATGTGATGTACCTTGCTCGATACACTGGAAAGCAGGAGAAAAAGTAAATAATGGTTTTCACTCATCTTAACCTCTCTTTCAAATGTGCAAACCCATCAGACAGCTCAGGTTTCAACTTTCCCAGAAGAAATCAGCAGTGACAATCAACAAAATTAACCACACGGAAAGAAGAATACATTGGCGAATTACCTGTAAAAGATGATTGTGCAGCCAATCCAATGTTTGTGGAAACGTCGTCGCTGATATGTTTACCACTGTTAAACCCTGTCAATAAAGAACGCAGCACCCATAGGATAAAAATCGTTAACATTATACTTATAACAAGTCAATAATCTAACTAGAACCACAAGATTATGGGATGTAGTCTGTAAAAGTCAAATCAAATCGATCAGGCATGAAAAAGTATATGAATAATAGTTATTTTTCTTTCTTTAAAATAATAAGTTAAGTAAAAGATCACTTATTAGACAACTTCCATACTAATGTCCAACAACAATTGTAGGGTGCTTTTTATTTATTGTAACTTGTGTCTTCAACTCACCATAAGTTAAAATTCCTTTTTTGGTGCATGCCTTCAAATATATGCAAGTCAAATAGTATAGAGAATTCTAGAAAAGAATTGACTCTCCCATAACTTGACAAATTTACATGAACTGCCTAGCAAGTCCCTCGCACCACAAGAAAATATACTACCCCCCCCCTTTTTAGCACCTTCCACTACCACACAAGAAAACAAAAAGACCAGCCAATAGCGAACTGAAACCTATTGACTTGGATGCCATGCTCAATTTTGGGGTCCCCTTCTTTCCTCTTGATCTATTCATTCATCTGGATGAAGAATGGAACTGAAAGAAACGGACACTAGATTCAAACTCCAGATACAAGCTGGCTAGCTGCAAGAACACACTATTGAAATAGCATCGTGCATCACTAGCTGCATTTAGGAGAATGTAGGACATCATGCATCCAACGTTTTCAAATTGAATACGTATCAAATCTGCAATGACGGCATTTTAAGGGTGATAATAATACATTGCTTGATTATCAAGCCATTTTTATTTCGTATATAGACAGATTATAGGGCTTTCATCATACAGTTGTGCTCATTGAATTTGCTTACCACCAGAAAAACACGAAAGAGAAGCGGATCCAATACCAAGAAGACTTATAAATAGTCTGGAGGAATTTCTGACTTTTGAGCTTCATTAGATACTACAGTAGGTTTAATGCAGATTAGGCTCTTACTGGTAGGTTGATTAGTCTTGATTTCTCTTCAGATATTTTCGTTTATGGGTCCTCAGACAGTTATATCTATGTAGAAGGATTTCCACATTTTATGTTGATGTTGGGAAAGATAGCAAACACCATACCTGTGAGGTGAAGGAACAGAGATAGTCCTGTATAGTCTTCAAGTTAGTTATCATGTTATCTTTGTCCTGAAAAGAAATTCAAGAGAGGATTACCAGCTAAAAAAACAAGATAAGAAAATACAAAATATTCAGATACAAGTACATTATCTATCATATGTGTGCTTAGTAATATCACACGCATAAACATATAGAAAGAATTGAAGCCAGATACAGAGACAGCAAAGGGTGAAAATTTTCTTAATTTCTTGTAGATTGATGAGCTTTATGATATGTGTTCCAACTTTCTTTGATTCGTAAAATATCACTGTTCTCTTTACTTCTCTTCTGGCACTTAAGTCCATCCTACTGACAAGAATGACAAAATTGAACTGCCATCTCTTTTCCTTTTTCTTTTTTTTTTTGTGGGGGGAGGGGGGGGGGTAGTGGTGGTGAGTGGTGGACGGTGGTTATGGGTATAATAAAAAGGGAACTGTCACATCCCTAACTGATGACTAGAAGACAAAATGGTACTTCAATTAAGTATGAAAATAACCTCACTTGGATATATAAAAATACAAAAAAAGATGAAAGGATCATTAAATTGGTGATCTTCATAGGTAAGTTTAAACATCGTATGCATATGTTGTTTTCAAACTCAAGATATTTAATATTCTCTTTTGCTATAACTGGAAGAACTGATGCTTTGGAGAAAAGTAGGGAGAAACATAGACTCTGGTTAGTATATCTTCAAATTGGTTTTTCAACTTTCCAAATAGAAGGGAAACAGATCTTGAACAGTTTATATGCTGTAGTAAACAGATCATTTTTGACAAGACATTGCACCCTCTTTCTTACACATTCTTTTTGAATTATCTACATTTAATTACTGGAAAAGGTCTCCACCACTGTACCAGAAAGTTCAGGTCAGCTGGCCCTATCTACACATGTGCATAGATAAATCCAAAAAAATCAATTTCCTAGTAATTTAAACCAAAATACAAGAAGAGCATATGTGGATAATAGATGCTAAATATCCCAGGCAAACCTTTGCCTTCTACTGATAAGAACATGTATCACAGGCTTTGCAGAGATCATGTGCTACTATATCAAAAGCCACCCACTTGAATTATAATTAGGCCAAACCCATCAGTAGCCCCCTAAAGTTGGCACCAAGTATCACTTAGACACCTTAACTAAGTGATGTTCATTTTAGACACCTCATGTAGGGTTTCATTGTGTTGTTTTGACACTTTTTAACATTCAGCAAAAATATATAACGTGTGTGTTACACTCGCGAATGACATGTAAAGTAACGAATTAAATGACGACATTTGTCATTCGTATTCAAAATAATTATTAACTAATGAATTTTGAGTAAAGATAAAAAAATGACCAATGAATCAGTGACATCTGGCATTTTTTCCAAATAATTTAAAAAAAGAGGTTTAACCAATTAAAAAAAATGCAGAAGCAGCCCACCCCCACCACGCCACCCCTGCTGATCGTCATCTCCCAAAAAGTTTAAAGATTTGGAAGTGGGCGGTCATTTCTCTGCTTTTTTTTTTTTGGTTTATTTTTTATTTTTTAAATTCTTTACTTAACAATAATTTGTGATTTACTTTATTTATTCAGTTCTGAAAAATATTTCCACCCCTTTGTTCACCAGAAAAATGGAGTCCACCACCGCCACTATTCTCATTCTCTCTCCCTCCTTCTATTCTACTAAATCGTATTTTATCTAAAATTAAAATTATCAAACTTTTTCAATAATTAAATCTTAAAATGGGTCTGTTCCTAAACTTCTAATGGATTTGAATAAAAAAGTCAAACCTCCATGGAAGGAGTTTAAGCTTGAAAAATGGTGGGAGGTGGTGACTTGAGAAATGGAGAAGAGAAAATAAAATAAAAAATGGCTAAATCTAGACTTTCACACGTCATTGTTGAGTGTATCACACTCACTTTGACATGTCACCAAAAAGTGTTAAAATGACATGGTGGAACCCTATATGAGGTGTCTGAAATGAACATTGTCCAGTTGAGGTGTCTAAGTGAAACTTAGTGCCAACTTTAGAGGGCCACCGATGGGTTTGGCCTTATAATTATGTTAAACATTCATTTACAGATAATGATAAATAAGAGAACTCAAGAACTTGTGGAACCTGGGTAGGATACTTCTCACTGCATGTACGAGTCGCTACCCACTCTTCCAGCAATGCCTGCATGAAAGACACAACTTTGTCAAGAAGGTAAGACATGGGACTAAATATGAAAGCAGTTTTACTGCCTCAATCCTGATTTAGGCAATGGATAATAATTGAGGATGATAATAATGGACTCAATTTCATTGCATATTGTATCAGCAGCAGGAAGGAGACAATTATATTTTTTTGGGTAGTTTGTACACATAGCTCAGTTGCAGATAACTCTGACTTGTTTAATCAATGTGTAGTTTTGAAAATAAAGGATGCTGTATAGTGATAAAACCTATAAATGATTTGGTATGTTCCAAATGAAAATTGCACTGCGAAAGAGGGGGAGGAGGGGAGGGAGTAAGACAATATTATGGAACATCCCACTATTGTTGCATACAATTGAGGTTCTCGTAAATTATTAGAAGCAGAAGTAGTAAACTCAGGAAGTAAAAGACTCCACATATAAAAATGGTTGACTATTTCCATTTTGCTCTTCTGAAAATGGATAAATCTTGCTTTAGTGGTTCTCTCTAATTAACCCCATCTCTTCCTGTTATTGACTGACAGCCAATAATAAATCAAACAATTTAACTTTAAGAATGTAACAACTGAGAAGTTCAACGAGGAGCACTTCACTACTTCAGTTGATGAATAAATCACATGAATCTTATAGTTTACATTATTATAATCAGCCAGTACATATATCCCAACCTCATTGCCCCATTGCCTTTTCCTTTCAAAGCTATCCATGAAATCTTGCTTAGTAGCTGTGGTGGACTAGTGTGAATGCAATGTATAAGATAGCCAACATGAAAAGCATATTTTTTACTTCACCATTTAACAGGAAAAAAAAACCCAGTGTGATCCCACAAGTGGGGTCTAGGGAGGGTAGAGTGTACACAAACCTTACCCCTACCATATGAGGTAGAGAGGTTGTGTCCGATAAACCCTCTGCTCAAGAAAAACATTAAACAAAAAAAAATGTTGAGCTATTTCATGAAGCTAGTTAAACGTAAATTGAGACATCAGTTTACAGTAAATAAAGGAGGAAAGGACAGTTGGGATAAGTACTAGGGACATGAGTAAGGAAGGATGTAGAAGGAAAAATTTATCGCTCAAAATAGAAGGTGGAACTGGGTACATTGAAGGGAAGATAATAACTTAAATCTCTTGACTTCAAACAGACTAATGTGCAGATTAGTAAGAAAACAATAGCTGTTCCAAACAGGTACATATATCTAAACTATATTTTACTTTGCCATCTCGAAGACAAGGCTTAGAGAATTTGGATCAGCTCTTTATCTTGATCTATTTTAGAGAAAGAAGATATAATGAAAAAAAAACTGGAGATTATATAGGATAAATAGACATTTAAGGTAACCACCTTATGGTCAAATTCGGCCATCCGTAGAACTATAGGTACAATTATTGGTTGAGCACCAGATTTTTCTCTTTTATGAGAAGGACTTTGGTCTGCCCCTGAATCTTTAGCTTTTTCACCTGCATTACCAGACAGGCAGTGAGGAAGCATCAAAGGAGAGAAAAAATAAAGAAAGAACCCACACAACCCTCCCCCCAAAAAAACAGCTTGAGTAGCTTTTAGTGGAGATGGAAAAACTAGCAGAAATGCAAAGGCACGTACCCCTATTTTCAGAGATTTCATTAACAATGTCCAAGGATTTCAGAGCAGTTGTGAGGTTGTTTAACTCAGAAGTTTTCCCTGGTTCTGAATTCATATTGCAGTCACTCTGACTGTTGTGTCTAACATTAGAATTGCTTTTCTGTTGTAATTCATTTTGTTCTTCCACCTTCAGAGATTCTGGCCCTGCTTGGTTTGCTGGAGAAGCTGGTGGCAATTTATTCTCTTCATCCATTAGGTAAATACTAGGATCTAGGTGTATCCCCTGCCAATATATACCATCCAACTGGGATCACTCAATGTTCAAGCATTATTTTTAAATTTGAACTGAATGCAAAGCCAAAAGGATTTTCGACATTCACCACCAATTGATAAAATAGTTGATGTGATACAAAACTGTGATGAATCCTCTAATTACTACTGCAGCAACAAGGATGAATATACTCTTCTTCTTCTTTTTTTGGAGAAAGGCAACATGACAATGATGAATATACTAGAATGGACTATGCTATGCATGCTCACGTGTCAATACATATTATTTCTTTTCGCATAAAATGCTTCCTGAACTGCACCACACTCTCTTTGGGTATCTTTCTTTTCAAGAAAAAATAAGGTAATCTCATTATATTTAAGGCACAATGGGGGTATTGTGTTAGAAAATTATATTCAAGTGTGCTAAGAGCTTCATTGTCTCTACCTAAAGGAGCCACTGAAGTCTACCATATGATCAATTTCATTTACACGTTCAGACTTAGACCAATAAGACAAAAGGTACAAAAAAGATATTTAGGCTGATACGCCAATGAGTACTGCCTTCAGATGCATTAGTTGTTTTCCTTACCTGCATATAGAAGCCCCTTATGAGATTGAACTATGAAATTTGTTTTCCATTGATTTGAATTTCAGAGTGGTTATGCAAAAGGATATCCAGCTGAACTATATTTCTCCAAACACTATTTCCTTGCCAAAGAAACCGGAAAATACCAATTTATGTGGTCATAAACCTTCTTTGTGCCCCACTTACATAGCAGACCGGGCTTTTCATTTGATTCTCCCATCAAGACATTCATTCCACATCCATCATGTCCAGGGGTTCATAACCCTTTGCTTAATTATTGTTTCAACATCATCTTCTTCAAAGGGTCTTTTTGCAACCACTCATTCTCTTCCTAAGAGACATTAAGAATCTCCTTCTCACACATCGCTCTCCTGCCTGCTCTTTCATATTTAACTCTTGATAGAACCTCAGCAATTTTCTGTTTAATCCTATCTGCTTCCTCGACAATTGTCCTTTCTATCATGAGCTTATAATTTGTGCTGACGTTATTGGCATCAGCCATTTTATAGATAAGCTTTGCTTTTTGTCACTACTTTGCAGCCAGGAACAAGTTTTTACCTATTATCCCTCTCCCCGATACAATCCCCCTCTACATTTGCTAACTTTTCCTTATCACCTTAAGGGGTCGTTTGGTGTGAAGGATAATACCAAATAGTCTTGGGATTAAATTATAGTACCATTTAATTTGTTGTTTGGTTGGCAAGTCCGGGATAACTTATCCCGGGATTAATAATTAGTACCGGGATAAGTTGTCCCTCCCCTTGGGTGGTATAGTAATTCCGGGATAACTTATCCCGGGATAAAATAAGTAAATGACAAAAATGTCTCTTTCAACCATTTTGTTACATCACTTTTTACATTCATGAAGGGCATTTTTGTAAACAAATAAATTGTTCTTAAAATTTATTATTTTGAATACAACAAACCAAACACTCAATAAAAAATAATCCAATCATAACTAATCCCATCATAATTTATCCCATCATAATTAATTCCATCATAACTTGAATTCAAACTAAACGACCCCTAAAGGTCAAATCTCTATTTGGTTTCATCATCAGTTAGACTGTATGACTTAGCTTCTTTTTTCAGTGCTTTCTAGCTTGCTCCAATTTCCATCTCCCTCATTTCTTGGCATTTTTCAATTGACTGGCTCAAATCTTTCAGTAACTCTTTGAGAAGCTTCAGCTTTCAGGTGATTTCAAAATCAGCTCTGCCTTTTTGTATTGTAAGATGCCACCAATCTTTAACCAAATCCATAAAATCATCTTTCTATTGTATCGGGAAGTAATGCAGGAAAGTATTAGATTCTTCTTTGTTGTTAAGTAGATCCCTTGTAAGTTTATTCCTTCCTTTGGTGGTGCGGAAAGTTTGGATCTATAAGGAAATCTTGAAACTCACAGTATATAATTGTAAAGGTGTGTGGTAAAAACACTTCCTTTAATATCAGCATCTTTAACCAAATCCATAAATCATCTTCCTATTGTATCGGGAAGTAGAGCAGGAAAGTATTAGATTCTTTTTTGTTGTTAAGTAGATCCCTTGCAAAGTTTATTCCTTCCTTTGGTGGTGCAGGAAGTTTGAATCTATAAGGAAATCTTGAAACTCACAAGTTTATAATTGTTTAGGTATGTGCTAAAAATACTTCCTTTAATATCAAGCATGTATATGCAAGCAAAACATTGGTGCTAATAAGTTCCTACCGAGTTTTATAGGTAAGACATGGGAAAGTATGCAGGTTTTCACAAATTCTCGTGTTCATCGATCAAAATTTAAGCATATCAAACTTGAAAAATGAACCATTTCTCTTCCCAAATGCACACTCTAGCAAGATTTGTTTATCATCCAATACTGGGTTCACCCAAGCTATTGTTTTTCTGAACAAATCATCTAGTTCAGTAGAAAAGGAATATTTCTATCCTGAACGCAGCTGGTCTGTCTTCAACTCTTATTCTTGTAAACTTACTGCCTAAAAGTGCAGGATTAGTTAGATCCAACTCTGAGATGAGATTGGATAAATATTTGATGGACCATGTAACCCAAGTATTATTGGACTTCTCAACTTTAAACCTAACAAACTGATCTAATCACCCATTATTGCACAATCCTCTCAGTGCCTCCAATTCCTACCACATATCCCTTCTTTCATCAAAGGAATGTGGTTCATACTCCCCCGTGTAAATACCCATGCATAATCAGATCAAGTGATGGACCGAATAATGAAGATGGAACAATCATTTTTCATACTTTCTTTGGCAGACTTTGCTCTTTTGTCCAATTAAAACCCCACTTTGGCCCCCATGGGCTCCCAGTACTTACATCTGTCACCCATCAGTTGCCTCATACTTGCCTAGTTGCCTTGTTAGTCTACTGTCCATTTACTTATCTTGGAGCTTTGGAGGAAATAATACATGTCAAAATTTTATCTTCAATGCGGACTATTTCCCTTTTATTTACCCCCTCACATTTCAGCAAACAATTTCAATCATCATTTGGGTACATAACATTGACCTTTTATAGTTGCTCCAATCTCCTTCGTTCCCATAATTTATAGGAAACTCCAACTCTTTAAGCTCTTCCTAACCTTTTTGGTTTGAGATAGAACCACTCTTATGACCTCTTTTTTAAACCTATCAACAGAAACCCCAAAGCTTACTAAGCCTCAGAATATTCTTTCTTACCCACTTTGACATTTGATTTCTTCCAACTGATTTCTTGTCACATGCAGCTGATAATGCTTTGCCTGCACAGTGTACCAAGGTAGAAACTCTTCTGATACTGCTATAAAGCAGATTCACCAATGATTTCTCTGGGACGTCCTCAATCTCTCTTCCCTCCCCTCCTTCTGATCTCAAATGTAGATGCACCAGAAGAACTTGGGTGGAGATTTATCCTTCTCCCAGATTCTCTCTCCTTCTGGATGTCAAATAAGGTAATTGTGCACTTTCACATCATTTCCTTCCCGATCATAAGTTACAAAGTGATTGCCTCTTTTTCTATTATTGACGATGCATAACCACATAAATGAGCTCAAACTGTGTTATCTGACAAGAAGCCCTCGTTTTGATGGTGCAAATGAAAGTCCAAACTAGTTAGTAACAAGAATAAGATAGACATTTTTGATAAAGCTTTTTGTATACAAAGAACAAGAACAAGATAGACTTAGAATCAGAAGACAACACTCACAAGTCACATCAATATCAGATGCATATATAAAGACATCAAGGAGGTTTAGAACTACTTAGTTTTTTTGGCAAATCCAAAATGCTAATCTAGAAAATTAGTTCCGATACATCCATAATTTTCTCAAGTGATTGGATGTACAAGTATTATTTATATATATATATACACACACATATATATTAGGAGATAAATCTGTTTATAGATACAAAGCACACCCTCTGGGAGCTTTGGAAATAGTCCATGTTTCCTCCACAAAATTCCTTTTTAAAAAATAATTAGTTCTAACAGAGGTGGGGCTCAATGTAAAAACTTAAGACTTCTAATCTTGAGAACTCATTTCTTCTTATTATTTTTATAAGGACCAGTAGCAATGCTTCTTTTCCGATCAAGATGTCAAGAGAGGATTATGAAGAAAGACAGGGAGGTCACACAAGTGTCTATAACATCTAAGCATGACAAAACAAGTGATGAAAAAGACTCATTATGTAGTTTATGGAGGACAAATACCTCAATTATAATTGGTTTTCCATCTTTCATAGCTTTCTTCAAATCACCAGCCAAACCTACAAAAAATTGAGATGCTGATCAAATTCCTTGACATGCTCCAAAACAGTTGTTTACAACAAGAATTACCTTTCCTTACTATTCTGCATTCTCTGCAGAATTCGGTAATTAGCTCATCTGATGAACTGAAATCACGTGCCCATACAGGAGAAGATGCCAAAGGTGCACTGACAAAATTACAAGGTATACAAGTATTTGAGCGCCACATGATATCACACTTCTCAGATAACCTTTAGTTAAGCATGAACAACATGACTACACAGTTTTCTGGAAGTAACAGGTAACCAAAATAACTAAATCTGCATTGACAGTTACATACTCTGTTGATGTCCGTAGCAATTCATACACCATGGCAGTCTGAAAAAAACGCATATAATTGATAAGCAAGCAAGGATAAACAGAGCACTTGCTCAAAGGAAAAGATAGAAGCAAACCCAGAAAATGCAGAGGGATTAAAGAAGAACCTGCAAGACATTTGGCAAGTTCAGCCTCTGTGCAAGTTGGGTAGCAATGGTAGATTTTCCAACACAAGCAGTACCACAAACAAGAATTACCAAAGGCACTCGCATATGGTGAAATCTAAGAACATAAAGATAGCCAAAAAAACAGAGGGAAAGCAACATCAAATACTAAATTAGGTCGTTTCAATCATTCCCTTCCTCATTGCTCCCTCCTCTACAAAAATGAATATACAAGAAAATGATCCTCAATAGGAAAAGAAAGGGAAAGTTGACAAAAAAATATCACCAACCTCGTAATCATTTTATAACGGTTTATATACTCTTCTCCGAAACCTCTTCGCTCCATAAGCTGCATGGCATCCAAACAATTCAGTGTTATTTAGCTACTTTCAGAACTTTGAACAACTTCTAACAGAAAGGAAAATCAAGTCACATACTACAAGGTCAACTTGTACAGAAACTAGTATGAGATGTTTGTCGAATTAAGAGAAAGAAATCACAGAAATTAAATGTTTCTTTGGAAAAATCTCTTCATGTATAACTTTTGTGATTGAGGCAATA
This sequence comes from Solanum chiquidenum, assembly GCA_029582725.1. Taxonomy (NCBI): domain Eukaryota; kingdom Viridiplantae; phylum Streptophyta; class Magnoliopsida; order Solanales; family Solanaceae; genus Solanum; species Solanum chiquidenum. The sequence goes on from JAJOOS010014145.1 coordinate 12,698, forward strand.
GGGTTTGCACAGATGTATTATGGCAGTGTTTGTTTTTTCAGACAATCAATAGATAAACGACCTATAATACCCTCAACCAAAGGGTTGGTTCCTGACAGCATAACATGCTTATCAATTTGTGCATCTTAACTCTCCTACACAGGTAATTCAATATAAAACACAAACATCTTTGTGTCAAGATGTAGAGCCAATGGAATAAGCTAAAACATTCACAGTTAAGTATCTTGGATAGTTAAATATTCATGGAAAAATAACTGAACCTCTGAAAAGAATTGGAAACGGAACATAACCGAGAATAAGACATGTGGTACCTTGAACAAGTTTGCCTCCAAATCTGATTGTGAGCTGCATTAAGAAATAATTGTTTAATTACTACGGAGCAAGTCAGGTAAAACTCAATGAGAATAAGATACAAATTTTGATGTCATACACATCGAGTAGGCTGTTGTCAACAAGAAGCTTCTTAAGCTCAAGTGCAATTTTAATAGCCACGTGATTTGGAATCTGTAAATGAGAAGCAGTGCACATTAACTCCACATTCATACCAAAAGCTATAGATCTGGTAGTAGGCCATCCTTTGGAAATAAGGAAACCTGGGACCCTAAATAAGTAACAAATGACAGCATAATAACCATACATATTGCCCAATTCAAGGAACAGCAGAGTTGTGATGTTAGAATTTTAATAGGAACAGTGTTGGTAAGCGACAACTTTAGTCATCGACTAAGAGAAGCAGCAGAACTTAAGGTGATAACTAGAGATATACTCCCTCTATTCATTTTTACTTGTCCACTAAACTAGTTAACTTTTAGCACAGAAAAAAATATTTTTTGGTGGTTTACCCAAAGACTATACATCAATTAAACTGGATATTGTGGTAAAATACTCATATTAATCATTGTTTTAAAGGGGCGTGCAAAATCCAAGGTATACAAGTAAAAGTGAACCAGGGAGTACATGTTTGTATTTTTACATGGCAACTGATAAGCTGCTCAAGCCAATACCTTTTCTTGTTCTTTTTTCTCCCATATAATTCCTTGATAGTAAATTTTATTTTTTCAACATAGAAAAATAAAATTTGATTCCTTTGTCAATTTTTTTTAAAAAAAAAAATCTGATTCAACTCATGATAAACTTGCATATTATGAATTTGCATGTGATTCAACAAACATAATCTGCAAAGGAAGGATTTATGTTGAACCTTAGTGACGGTGAGCATTCTGCTGAGCAAAAATCTAGAGAGAACATAGTAGTGATCGGCATTGTCACCCAGCCATACTTTCACCTAAAACACAAGCAAGCAAGCAAGCAAACAGAGAACAAAATTAAACTAAAATAAAGAAGAAAAAAAGAGTCTGAGACAAAATTGCAGCAATGGAAGGAATATAAACCTTAACGAAATCGTATTTGGAAGAAGCGTTTCGGGTAGAAAATCGACGAGCTGAATGATTAGTTGCGGCAGCATCTTCTTGTTCGTAATCTTCTTCTTCATTGGTGCTAGGGCTTTCTATTACAACCGCCTTATCCTTCTTCATATCTCACTGATAAAATCTCTCGGGGACTGTGCCCGCCGGGAAGATGATGCCGGTAAATATCGACGTAGAATGTGGACAATCAACTTTACGAACAACTTGTGCTTTGCACATAAAACTTTCTTCGCTTTTATTGAACTGTGTCTGTCGGATGGGATTCCTTTTGGCTTTAGCGATTAAGAAATATCTTAGGGCATATTTTATTAATTTATTCTGTTTCACCTAAATATATAAAAAATATAATCTTCATGTAATTAATAGGAAATATTTCATGTTATGTGTCATTTTAACGAAAGTATACTTCGAAAGGTAAGAAACTAACAAAGGATTCATCGGCAAGCATGCTAGCTCCTACTAAATAGGAGGCTCCTTTGCACCTTTTGGGCAGGTGCGATAAATATATTTTAATTTTGTTTCAATTGATATTTATGATCTTTAATTTTAAATGTACAGATACTTAAATGTCCTAAATGGTAAATCATGTGAGATGCATGCATCCTGCATATCAAATCGTATGAGATGCATGCGTCCTACATATCAAATTGCTGAGATTTGTCAAGTAGAATGTGTGTCTATTTGTTCAAATTTATGATGGTTTAAGTGTTTACTTGTGCACATTATAAGTTGAACGACATAGACGTAAGTTGAGACCAAATTAAAAGGTATGTTTATGTATTACTTTTGCGTATAATAAGCACTAAATATGTTACATATGTGTGAGGTATATCGTCACACATGAGGTGAAGAAAAATGTTTGATTGTACTGGAGATGAGCACTCAACGTGTACAACTCGATATACATAGTGCAGTAAGAATAATTATTAGATTAAACATCTAGGATGTGAAAATAAATTACTTAAATTGGTATTCATGATGGAGAACTTACAGTATATGCAGGCAAGTAGAGAATGATGGCTTAATGTGTAACATGCACATCAATAGCTCAATTAAGGTGTAGAGATGCATACTAATGCTAAAGCTACTTGAATGGAGAATCATCGAGCTTTATAGATGATAGTTCAGCAAAACTTTTAATTTATATCGTAGTTAAGTTGTCAATCTTCTTTTAATTTATATCGTAGTTAAGTCGTCAATCTTCTTCGAAACTACTAATTCGAGCAACATGTTTATAATGTGACTCAATTCGCTTATCCCTCCTCTTGTGTCATGTGCTTGTTAAAAACAACTAATAGAGATCAATCCCTAAAAATTTTGTATGTAAGGACCATCACTGATTTAATGAAGTTCATCAACTTTTTGTATCTTTACTTCACTTCTTATATGGTGTATCGACAATTGCAACTATGGAGGATATATGCCATGAACACATTTTGGATGAGTTGATCGTGGTGGAACCAAATATTATAGGTAAGTTGATCATAGAGAATGCCCCAATTGTAATGGTCTAAAATGGAATATGAGTAGTTCCATGTAAATACCAAATGGATCATGTATATGCATGAGCATGAAAAATTATGTCTTCCATGTTGCAAGATTGTTGGTTCCATTTGCTTTCGAAATAGGTCTGAAAGAGAAGTCTCAAATAGACCAAGGTTACTAGCCTTTTTTATCTTCAAGTTTTCGATCCATAAATCTAGTTACCATAGATTGAAGGTGTTAAAAAGCCCAAAAATATCATTTCGACATAGATGCCATTGATGTAGATAATTATTTTGGTTCTCGTCTCCTCCACAAATGACATGCTTGCTGGTATGGTTCATAGCAAATATGCTTTCACACAATTGTGGAAGGCAGTAGTCATGGCATAAAAGGTGCCAAAATTCTTTATAACATTGTGTAGATAGGAAAACCCCTTTTAAGAGTTTTTGGGGTTCCAATACAGAAATACCATTAAGCTTGACAAAGATACAGCGAGATGACTTTAGCTGAATGCTCATGAGGTTACAGCATCGAGCTATATACATTAACTTAGGCCTCTTTCTCCATCTCTACCCTGAGAAAGTGCCGATCTTCGATCCTATAGTTCCTACGTTACATACTTAAGCGACTACAAATACAGGATAATGACATCAAGGCCTCATTGCTGACAGTATTGGAGCAAAGTGTCGCACTGACCTCTTTCATGTGTTAGAGTTCTCATATGCATAAATGAGGAGGTAAAATCTAGTAGAGTTGTCTGAATGCATGATGAGAAAGCCAGTCTATACACCAGGCAGTGACTTCCAGTCGCATGTCTTCTTGAATAATTTATTGTCTGAATGCATGATGAGGAAGCCAGTCTATGCACCAGGCAGTGACTTCCAGTCGCACGTCTTCTTGAATAATTTACTGCCTCTTTTTCGCATGCCAGTTCCCACAAGACCAGCTGAAAGAAGAGATTTTGTGTCTGGTCTCCACTGAAAATCTTTTAGCGTGGAGAACAAGGTAGAAAGTGCTGGCCTGATTTCACTATCCTTTATATTGCCACATGATATCACCTTGAGGCTCTGGATCTCCTTCCACGAAAGGAGTGCAAATTCGAGACCTTCAGTTGTGAGCAGTGAACAGCTTTCTAGACAAAGAGACTTCACTCTCCTGTTGAAAATAACACCAAAATGAAGCTGTGAAACCCAAATTCCTAACATAATGTTATTTAGTACAGGCCCTTTATTCAAGTGAACTAAAAAGGGCAGCCTGGTGCACAAAGTATCCCTTGTTCACGCAAGGGGCGTGATGTAGACAACCAACCCTCCTAATGCAAGCATTAGTGACTACTTCCACGGCTCAAATCGGTGACCTATAGGTCACACGGAGACAACTTTACTGTTGCTCCAAGTGAATGCAAAACAAAATATGATGCCAAATTGCCAGTCAAAACTGAAGCAAGTTCAGTGTAGAAAACTCAAAACTGGACCCTTTATAATCCAAGATAGCACACATGATATTGATAAATCAAGCATCAACATTATGTGTTTTCTCTAATGCAAGATGGAAGCGTATACTCTTTGAGAAACGGTAAGGCTATTTTAACATTAATAACTGAAACACCAAGAGGGTGCATGATTACAAATGCATCTACAAACTGGCCTTAAAAAAACAATCTATCCCCAACACAAATAGCTAAGGAAATCTATCACACTTATTCCTTTACCAAGAAGACAAGATCAAAGGGTATACTATGACCAAAATAAAATGCACTATTACAAGCAAACTATCCTTTCATATGGTCGTCTATTATACACGAGGAGTGGGGGATGGGGGTTACAGCAACACTAAAAAGTCATTTTTAACAAAAATAAGGAACTACATTTCAAGGTCATAAAACCTAAACACAATAAGTTCATGTATGTCAAATGCATAACAAAATGCTAATCCAGCACGAAATTTTCCAGCAACAGCAAGCAAAGTAAACAAGAACAGAATAATAACCAATACCTTAGTCCAGTGGATAGACTGAACATTTCATTATCCAGTCCCCAACAGTTGTGGAAAATAACCTCTCTAACTTCATGACATAGTAGAAACAACGTTCTCAAACTCTCCTTATTTCTTAATTGGCATTTCTCGAAATGTAATCTTTCAAGTGTCGGGCAAGATCCTACATCTTCATCAAACCATCCACAATGATCAATACTCTTACAAGATATAAATCTCAAGGTGTTCAAATTTTCACAATAGGAAAGAGCAGACAACCAACCACCCTCCATCCTATGATCGCGAAGAATCAACTCTTCGAGCATTTGACAACATTGTGCTATTGCCTTAATCCCTTCATAGCTCCCTTCACAACCACTCAGCTCCAGCTTCACCAACCTCTTACACCCCTGAGCTAAAATAGTCAATCCAATATCAGTAACCGAAGATTTATAAAACCCATCAACATTTCCAATCAATCTCAATATCTGCAAGTTCTGACAGGCCGCGATACCACGAAGAACCTGATCATTACATCTGTGCAATTCCAACACTTGCAAAGTTGGACATTCCTCAGCTACCCCCAACAATCCCAATTCACTAGCATTTACCACCAATAATCTACGCAAATTAGGACACCCACTTGCTAGTATTCTCAACCCCTTATCAATCTCATCAGAAGGCAACACAAATCTTTCCTTAAGAAACCAATCTTTCGCATGAGCATTACAATCCACGTGAGAAGAAAGCAACCGGTTAGAGCAAAAAACACCCGCATTCCCCGGTGAAATCAGAGACCCATTAACCAAATCAACATGGATAAGATTCGGGAACCGAATAAACAACCGACCCGAAACAAGAAAATCCCAATCAAGAAGCTTAATCGACCGTACCAGACGACCTTGGAGATAGAGCCAGCGTTTAGATACAAGAGAATTACAATTTCTTTGTGAATCAGGGAGTTTAGAGAGAATGGAAAGAAGTATTTGATCAGAAAGAAGAGAAATTGGATCGGATACAAGTGACGGAAGAGTGAAATCTAGGGATTTGCGAAGTTGTGGAGAAGGGGATGAAGATGGGGTTTGCTTATTGGACCTGGATTGAAGATGCATAGTGAAAAGGACATGATTGAGTGCTTTCTTGTTCTTGAGCAACAAATCATTCCAGCTAGGAGATGGTGGCCCTTTCAATGGTGACCTGAAATTTAATTTTTCAGGTGAAAACGCCATTGTTTTCTTAGCAGCCAACAAGAAACACCATGAAAGGTCTGTTTGTTTCACTCAAAATCTTGCATAATTTGTTGTCAAGCTCAGATGTAATCTACGAATACTATTTCTTCCTCCTCTTTCTGCTCCCTTTGTTTTTTCGTGCAAAGTAGTTTAGGAAAATTTCGATATTTGAGTCTAACGGACTTGTAAGGAGTGGGACCGGGTCTAGGCATCCAAGAATTTGAATTTGGGTAGATGGGGCCCACTACAGGAATTTTGGGGATTTTTCCCGTTTGAGAATGGGCCACTTTTTCCAAATTATAATTTACTAGTTTGTTCGTATTGTCGTTTGCTAAATTATAATGTGCTAAAGTCCAACATAAGTCACTTCCTATAAATGGGATGGGATGGGATGGGCTACTCACTCTTTCAATCGTTATTCTAATTTGAAAGCATAAAGTACGGAAATCTCAATAATTTGGATGTTAATTTTTTTTTATCGTGAAAGTTTTCTAAATTATTTTTTAGAATTTGTGGATACATTGTTCCTTCACTCGATACATAGCAAACGACACATAAGTTATGTGTCGGATATATAAGTTATGTGTAAGATACATGACTATAAATCAGATTTATACTGATTTAGGTTTGAAATAATTGGATGATGTATCAACAATAATATTTGTACTACATATATTGTACACAAACAGAATCGTAATGTATTTTATAGAGGTGGAGTGATGTATTTGGATGTTAAGAAAAAGAGAAGAAAAAAGGGATTTTTGTAATTAATTCAAATGGTAGGAATTTTTAGAGATTATATTATCTTAAGTCATGTAATTACGTAATTTTCTCAATTTGAAATGTAATTATAACTAGTAGTTTTCATCGGTTTAATTTATTTATTTAATTTTGAGTCATTGAATTTAAGATAATTAAAAAAACGAATCATATAATCTTCAATTAAAGATGTAAAATGTATCAAAAAGTCTCTTCACTTATGTCTTAAATATGCCCCACCAAAAAAAAAAGAGTTAGTTGACTAACGGTAAAGTTGCCCAATTATGAATACTTCACGCATAAAATTGATCCATTTTTACCAGAATTAATTGATTTTTCTGGACAAAGAAATTTCCTTCGGTTTTTTTTAAACCCCAAAAGATACATTTTATCCATCTCCAAAAAGATGGGGTATTTATTACATTTGAATTGAGGGATTGAGCCACTCTCAATTCCTTATTCTTTTCTGAAGGATAGAATAAGTTATCCTTAATTTGAAGCAAGTGAAATTGTATTAAGATATTTTGTTATTGATCTAATAATCTAGAACAGTAGATGACTGATTCATAACATGTGTTAGTTACCATTAAAATCTTTAAAATGATAGTAAAGCAACATGAAAGAGGTTGTTTTTCATTGTTGTGGAGTGATTTTTTAGGGACTGTTTGACCATAAATATTGAAAATTAGTGTTTGGTCATATAATTTGTTACTTAGCAAATATATTAGGCAAGTCCCCAAGTTCTAGAAAAACTAGATTTTTTTGGGATTAAATTTGATTCCTAGTTTTTGTACAAAATTTATACCGTTATATACATATTTTATACAATTTTTATCCAAATCTGCTCTCCAAAGTCACTTCCAATTATAAGTAGTAATAGTAGTTTTTTGTATACAAATCAATGATATTCTCCTTTGTTTTCTTTCTCTTTTTTTAAATTGATAGTAGTTATGTTTGTTGTCATGACTTTTTATGGAGCATTTCATAATAAAATAATAATACAAACTTATGAGTATCTTTAATTATTTTTAGAACTTATGAGTGTAAATTATTTTCTTAAATCAAATATATTCTTCCAATAAAGTTGATCATTTTTTGCTTTTTTCTAATTAGGAGAGTTCAACGTAATAAACAAATACAAGGAGAAAAAGAAAATGTACATCTATATATGTATTTTCTTCTTCTATCGTGTGTACATATTGAGCTACGAAATCCTGACCTCAATTAAATATCAAAACATTTTTCGCCCGTAACTTCCAAGGGCACCTGACACTAATGCTATCCTTTTAGGAGTCGTTTGGCGTGGATAAAAGTTATAATGAATTAGTTATGATATGATAAGTTACGTAGAGATTAGTTATGATGGAATAAGTAATGTCGAGATTATTTGTATTGAGTGTTTGATTTATTGCATTCAAAATAATATGCATGGCATAAATTTTAAGAAAAAGTTTTTTTTTTTAAATATACCCTTCATGAATGTGAAAAGTGATGTCTAAAAAAGGTTTAAAGAGATATTTTTGTCATTTACCTATTTTATCCCGGGATAAGTTATCTCGAGTATACTATACCACCCAAGGGGAGATCTCAGACTTGCTAACCAAACAACAAATTAACTGGTACTATAATTTAATTTCGGGACTATTTAGTATATTAAGTTGACAACATTCAAGATTTATACTCAATAGATTCAATTTGAAGATTATTCGTTTTGAACTTGTTATATTTTTAAAGTTATGAATTTCATATCTACTATTTTTCATTAGTTTTTTTTAAAAAAAAATCTATACATAAATTTATATTTTACATCAAAAGTTATGAATTCAGTTAAACCCGCAATATTCGCAGCACACGAATGACAAATCAGTTAAAAGGGATTATTGGTCGGTTGAAAACCACAATTGCTACTTTCGTGCTTGTTTTGAGCAAATCATAAGCCATATTTTTTTCAATCATATATAAACCTTGATAGAGAATATACTTTCCCTTTAGGGACATATTAATATATCTTTCTGATTTTGCCTTCATGGAAAATTGAAAAAGGGGTAATTTTATCATTTTGCAAGGAAATAAAAAGATTAGGATATAAATTATTAAAAAAATTAAAATAGGATGCAAATAGCTATAAAGATCATGTTTTAGAGTGTAAAAATTATGCAAAGAAAGTTTTCTCAAGTATCAACTTTCCCTAAAAATCACAAAAATTCTCACCGAAATAATTTATTTTGTAACAAAAAAAATTTATCCAGTTTTATCTATGTACCATATAAAACATCTTTTTTTATGTGATACATAGACAAAGTTAAATTCCTACTCCTAAATCAAGCAATATTAACCAATTTCAATTAAAATAACCTAATTTCCTCTTTTTGTCCGAATCTGCCCCACTAAACTAAATAAATTCATACCAAATTAAATCTTCAAATCATCTCTCTAATCTTCTTGATCTCCTTCCTCCAAAGCCTTTGTAAACTTCTTGTATTTATGATATATGACATTATCATAATTTCCTCGTCACAAATTAATGATGGGGGCACAAATTTTCTCAACAAATATATTTGGTAATATTGGTCTTTTTCATTTTAAATCTGACCACCAAAATACCATCACAAATAATCACAATGATAAAGGCACACACATAATGAAACATTCTCTAACCCCCCCCCACAATATTCTACAAAAATGAATTTAATAATTATCGAGATTCTTATATTTAACGTGCCTACAATATACACCTATTTGTTTGGATTTATTCAGTTCAAATCAGATATTTAAAATTTTGTATATGGCTATAGATTCGCCTCTAAATTTACAAAACATAGTTATAGCTTTTATATTTACGCAACGTGCCAACAATTTGTATTCATGTGCAAGTAATATATATTATATTTACGTGCATAACAAATTATATATTCGTGCATATACAGTATCTCTATAGCGAAATATATTATATTTATGCGCGTAACAATAGTAAATACATTATTTCCACGCGCATAACAATTGTGAAACATTATATCACATGCACTTAATAGGTGTGTCTGTGCAGATACAATATCTTTGTCTAGTTATATTTGTGTGCAAAATAAGTGTATATATTTGTACGTATCCGCTATAAAAACCGCAAAACTATTACTATATTATGTAAATTTTGTCACTTAATACTGCTATTTTCAGGTAATATAGGGCATTAGTTTGATCATTGATGAGTCCCATAATATATTTCCAATAAGATATTGAAAGGTAATTCTTTGATATACCGCACATCCAATTTAAGATATAATCCTATTTCCACTAAGTAATGGTCGAAAACTCTACTGTTTATTATAAATCATAAATTATAAAAATTGTAGAATGTGAGTTACTAGTTTACTTAGTTATCAAAACACTAATTAGCAGAGAGTTTAATTGTAGCATTTGTTAAGTTATCAAAACACTAATCACCTTAGACTACTCATATTTTACTGGGCTGAAGCCCACTCCACAAATTGGGCCTGCAAATTTGGGGACTTTATGACAATTACTAGAGGCCGAAATGCACGCATACTCAAATTTTGAGATCATCATTTAAGTAAACTTATAATGCATAAAAAACTTTCACATATACCAAACATAAAAGTAATATTTGTATGTTATAGCTATAGTTTGTATAATTGTGCTCCATAACAAATTTTATATTTGCTATGGAACTTTTGATTTGTATAATTCGCTAGAAACATCCAATTTTAAACAAATTGTTCAATTTTGTATAAATTCATTTATACATTGTAATTTGTATAATAAGATCTGTATTTGTATAATTATAAGTGTATAGGACGAAAATATATGTATTTGTATTTGTATATACACTTTTCTCTCGCTTTATACAAACATAAATGCATTTTATACATTTTATACCGAAATGTATAAAATGGCTAATTGTATACCGAATCAGTTGACAAAAAAATGGGATATTTGCTACGAATTACAATTAAAATAAACTATGGCTATAACATTTAATTTGAATTAATAGTTTGCTATTTCATACAATTTTCCCTAAAAAATTGCTATTCTATTTACTTCGTTATAACTTTAGATTAGGGGTGACAAATGAGCGGGTTGGGTTGAAATTAAAGATATTAAAATGTGTTGAAATAAAATTGGGTTGGGTCCTGATCCGCCCAAGTTTACTTTGGGCTCAAATGGCTTGGGATCCAATGGACTTAAAAATGGATTGGATCTTGACCCGGCCAATTTGACCCACTTAATCTCAATAATTTTAATATATTGTTATTTAAGTTTTATAACCACAATTTGAATTTCAACTAAAGAAAATTTTAAAAAAGAAGCTACAAATGGATAGATCAATCCTAAAGATATAAAATAGATAGTAATTCATACCTTTAATATAAGAACATACATTACATTAATGCAAATAAAGAGTATTAAAATTGATTGAAATTAGAGATTAATTTAGGCTCAATTGAGGATTTTTTTAAAACAGATTAGAACTTGAATGAGTTGATATTAAACCTAATTCAAAGTATCTTAAGCACAACTCTTAAAATTATGAACGGTTGGACGGGTTATCTACAAGACTCAATTTTGACACCTCTACTGTAAATAGTTATTTGTATTATAACTTCAACCAGTTTACTTCAAGTTCATGCACGTGTGATTGTCTAAACTTCATATACATATCACTGAAGTTCTCATAAAAATAATCGAAAATCAATCAATCAATTATTGATTTAGACTTTTGTTGATAAGTTGATTATACAATACACATTGCAATAAAAACAGTTTTTAGCCACAATAAATATACACATTAACAAAGAGTGATAAAGTCTTTACCGACACTAGTTAATTGTCATTGAATTCAATGTCGCTATAGGCTTTAGGGACATTTACAAAGAGTGCTAAATACCTCTAAAAATATGTTTTTAACAGCAATTAAGCTATTACCATTAATTAATTTCTGCTAAAAATTATTTTTGATATAGTGACAACTAAAAAAGTTTTAATAGCTTGAGAGTCCAACACTATAGAAAAGACCTTATAAAGAAAGAATTTTTGCTAGGGGAAACAAATGTTTAGTTGGATTGGTTATCCTTTGACAATATAATATATAGAAACAAGCAGGCATGAATTAGAATGAAGGGTTAATAATTGGATTTTAAATTTAATATTTATATAAATTTAACAATTTTTTTATTATAAATACATTATTTTAACCAAAGTTATTTGTGTTCGACGAATCTGTAGGCTCCGTCTCTACTAACTTTTATAGCTATCCAAGAGCTCAACGGCATGCATGGGTGATCATGGTTTGACTCGGGTTGGGGTTTGGTTAAAATTAAAATACCACTTTAAAAAATATGAAAGATAATTTAAATACAATATTTAGGGTAAAAATTATAGTGAAAGTGAAAAACAAGGTTGATTTGTATTTCGAGTTTTCTATGGCTAAAAGCTGATTTTTAGATAAAGTGGTTAAAAAAATTGAAAAATATCTCATACTCAAACGGACTCATGACCATTTTATCCAATTTGCCAATAAGAGTTGCTTGTATCTTTAACATAATTGGTTGATATGGGACTCCCAATTTGAGATCAAGTTACTACTTAAGTTTCTTCGTTTTGCCATGCACTCCGTCATAGCAACTCATCAATAATAACAATGAAATCACATGAGTGGTGTCTAGACATTCATAACAAATACGCTATCGAAGATTAATTTGTTGGAAAAGATACCCATTTCATCACTACATTGGAATGACAAGACAGGGGAATTTCCTACTATGCAAAAATTTAAGAACCAAATAAAACTATTTAAACTTCTCCTATACCAATTTCCCCCACAATTCATCAGTAAGTTGGAAAATCAAAACAACCCCAAATCTCCTCCTATAATATCAACACTCCACATTAGCTTTTTGAGCCAAAGGAATAGCAGCAATTGCATTATCACCAGTTCCAGGCAACTTCCTCTTGGGCTTAGCCTCTTGCAACATAGATATAACATCCCTCATCGATGGCCTATCAGCCGGGTTACGACTAGTACACAGCAACGCCACCCTCAGCAACAACATCATTTCCTCCCTAACTGAAAGACATGAAGCGCCAGCATTTTTATCCAACACATCATTTATGCCATTTTTAGTCTTGATCTTCGACTTAACCCAATCCACAATGCTATTTCCATCGCCAAATTCTGGTTCCACCGATCTTTTACCTGATAAAATTTCCAGTAACACCACCCCGTAGCTGTAGATGTCACTCTTCTCATCAACTTGTAATGTGTATGCATATTCTGCATCAACAAACATATTTAATACAATAACTATAAAAAAGTAAAAGATTTAAGATCATTTTAATTTGTTATCATAACACTCTGTCTACTAGTGCCCAAAAATGGTTGACTTTAAGCATTAATTAAAGTCAAGGAATGTAGTACTAGTACTATATTATATACTAATAAAATCAAAGGGGTAATCACAGATAAGTAACTTGGACAAAATCTTGGTGGGTCCAAAGAATAACGAAAAGTGTAAAATAAAAGCTTAAAGGCTAATGGAGCTATTCACGCGCAACTAGTGCGCCATGCCCTCTTTAAGCACCACAAAATCATGGACAGAAACAAAGAGAAGAAATACTACTTTATTAAGAAAATTATATTGCCTCTTTCACTACACTAATATTAGAATCTTTCACAAGAATATTTTCCTAATAAAAGTTTCAACGTTTAGATATTAATATCATATTGTGGCGCTCAAATTCAAAAAATGAATTAGTGCGTTCAAGATCTGGGTATGATTAAAAGAAGATTGAAGCAGTTGAGGAATTGACAATTGTGTGGGCAAAGAAGATTTAAAAACGATAGTGGACGAAAAAAAAAAACAATATATATCATGCTTTAACTTAAAAAAAAATGCATCATGCTATTGACATGACACCACGTTTTAGCACGCAAGTAAATCCTTTTTCGTCACCCTACAGAACGAACTAAACTGATCTGAACAAAATAATTTTGGATAACAATATACCGCACAAGAAAAAAACTTGAACTCCAAAACAATCATGTAATTCCATCAGACAAATATTCCTGCCATTAATAATTAAATTAAAGAACACAATAAAAAGTTGAATATTACGAGTTACTTTGTTAAATTTCATGTCAAGTTGTAACGGAGGGAGTATTAACTTACCAGGTGCGATGTAGCCATAAGATCCAGCAATCACGGACATAGATTCATCACACTGAATCAACTTGGCAACACCAAAATCAGCCACTCTAGCCTCCAGATCACCGTCCAGAAGAATATTACTAGGCTTAAGATCACGATGAACAATGACGGGATCACAATCATGATGAAGATAACAAATTCCATGAGCGACCCCAAGTGCAATTTTGTACCTAGTAAGCCAATCAGCCACCAAATTAGCATCCTTATTCTTACCATGCAACAGATCATCCAGGCTACCATTAGGCATGTACTCGTACAGCAACATCGTGCACTCATTGTTGCTGCAACAGCCGAACAACCTCACGATGTTCCTGTGCCTCACATTGCCTAACACATCCACCTCAGCTAAAACGCCTCGCCTTTTCCTGATCGTTTCCTTCTGTTTTCCCCATAGTTTCTTTACTGCTATGGTCTCTCCGCCTGGCATTTCGGCCTTGTACACTGTCCCTGTTGAACCCATTCCCAGGATCTTATCTGTCATCGTCAAACTCTCAAGTACATCATCCGCCGAGAAGTTTAACCTTTGAAATGCGGTTAATTTCCACGGCCCAACTTCTCTCTCTACTGCAAATCGCTGACTGTATTTAGCATGGAAACAGCGGCTACCAGCGATAAGGACGAATAAACCAATACCGAATGCTGCTGCCATGATCCAGACAATAGCGCCAGCTGTTTTTTTCGGCTGTGGCTTGATTTCCGCTGCTCCGGCTGCGAGTCCGTCGGTCCCGCAAGGCTTTTGAATGACAGTACCACAGAGGCCTTCATTTCCGATGAATGAAGAGGAATGTAGGCTGGAGAAAATTGAGCCTGAAGAAGGAACTGGACCAGTGAGCTGATTGTAGGATACGTTGAAGTTTTCAATGGTAGTGGAATTGGCGAAATTCGAAGGAATTGTTCCAGTGAGAAAATTGTGAGACAAATCAACCTCTGTTAAGGAAGGAATTGCAGAAATTTCCCAAGGAATGATTCCCGTTAGCGAATTTCGTCGAAGATTCATGTAAATGAGCTTCTCACAATGTTCAATATCCCATGGAATGCTTCCTGTGAGATTGTTTCCTTCCAGTTCGATTCTGTAGAAAGCTTTACACCCTTTGAAATTGGGGATTTTCCCAACAAGACCACTGTAACTAGCTGAAAAGATTTGTAGAGATGGTGAACTCCAGATACTCTCCGGTAATTCACTGTTGAATGAATTCTCCGATATGTTCAAGTACGCCAATGTCGCGGCATTCCCTAAATCTTCTGGAATTGGACCAGTGAAATTATTTTTGCTCAAGTCCCAGTAAGCTAAATTGGGCAAAATACCGAAGCCTAATGGTATTGACCCGTTGAGTCTGTTGTTTTGAATTCTAAACCTGAATAATGCAGTACAATTTGCTAAGGAAGCAGGAAGCTCACCAATAAACTGATTTGAAAACAGGATGAGTTTAACTAAGTTATTGCTTCGACAAAGATTTGGTGGAATGGGACCCGAGAGATAATTTGAAGAGACATCAAGTTTTTGTAGCTTTGCATTTGAACCCAACTTCTGTGGTAAAATCCCAGTGAGTGAGTTATTCCATAGAGCCAATAATTCAAGATTAGGAAGCTCACCAATGCCTTGTGGGATTTCACCTGTTAAGTTATTGTTCATCAAATTCAAGACTGTAAGCTCCTTGAATCCTGAAAACCCTTCGGGGATTGTTCCGGAGAGATGGTTATCAGACAAATCCAATGATTTCAAGGATTTCAGTCTGGCAAAAGACGATGGAATTGTACCATACAAATGGTTCTTGAAAAGAAGCAGAGTTTCAAGGTTTGTCAAGTTGCCTAGCCCAACAGGGAGATTACCAGAAAGATTGGCTAATGAGATATCAAGATAGTTCAAATTTGACAAAGAAGAAAATTCAGCAGGGACAACTCCAGTGAAATTCTGGTAACCAATTTCTACATGTTCAAGCTGCTTCAAAAAACCCAACTCAGGCAAAACAGGGCCATTCAATAAATTTCCAGCCAAGTGCAAAAACTTCAGTTTTGCTAAGCCACCATAACTAATTGGAATCACACCCTTGAAATAGTTTCCCCCAAAGTTAAGATACTCAAGATTTGGGATTTGAGCAACTTCTTCAGGCAAAGGGCCAATGAAATCGTTACTATAAGCATTTAGGTATGTTAGAGACTTGAGCCTTGATACACCAGAGGGAAAAGTTGAATTAAACAAGTTGTGACTAATATCAAGGGTCTTGAGAAAAGGCAATTCAAAAATGACTGTTTGAAGAGGACCCTCCAAAGCATTTCCACTCAAATTCAAGTGATGAAGGTGTACCAAGTTTCTTATATCTTCTGGAATTGTACCAGAAAGATTGCGCTTCGACAGATCAAGAGAGGTGATTTGGTTAGTTTTCTTGTCACATTTGATACCAGACCAGGAACACCAAATGTGAGAACCTGGTCTAGCGAAGGCGAGGGTGGGATCCCAGTCATTGAAGGTATTGTGATGATCATGCAAAGAAGATTTTAAAGTCAAAAGAGATATAAGTTGTAGAGGAAGATTGGTAATGGAGAAAACAAGTGAAATTCTTGTTAGGAAGAAGAAAACTGTAGCAAGAAAGAAAGGAAACAAGTGTTTCATGGTGATGTTGTTTATGGTGGAAATGGTTAAGAAATGGGGTATGTAAAGAGAGGTAAATTTGAGAGAAAAATGCTTTTTAGGAGTGCTGGAAAAATAGAGTGTGTTTCATGATGATTTTAGTGGGTTAAGTTTGGTGTGAAGAGAGAGACAAAAGAAAGGAAAGTAAATTTGAAAAAGAATTATACTTCTTCTTCTTCTTGTTGTTATTTAGTTTCTAACTCCAATACTTGTACTCACACATTTCATCACTCACTATTTCTTGATAATGATAAATATCATGAGTTGCTCTGTTTTCTTTTGCTTTAATTTCTCTGTTTGTCTCTCTTTTTTTCTCAGTATTTTCATACTTTTTCTGCTCTCTTAGAAATACTTTTTGGTTTTCTTAGATTTCATTCCTCTTTTCTTTTTTAATATATTTTCCCCACCACTTTTGCATCATTCCTTGTACCTTTATCTTTTGCCAACCAAATATAAATTGAATTTGAGTAGTACTCCTTTCAAAATAAAAGAATTCGTTTGGATTGACTTATTGTTTTTGACTTATAAGTCAAAGTTATAAATTAAAAATTTTGACTTATGATTTTTGGGTTATTTTTATCTTTTTATATTAAAATTGAATGCTTATAAGGACTTTTAATTTACCCAAACACTCTAAAAATACTTAAAACATTTAAAATAAGTCAATTCAAACGAACTCTAAAAGCCCGTTTGGATTGGCTTATAAAAGTAATTTTTAAATAAAAAATAAAAAGTCAAACTGAAATAACTTTTAAGTCAAAAAAATAAAAGTTAGAAGAGACCTATTTTTTATTTTTGACTTATTTTAAGTATTTGTGACATTATCAAACACTTCTTAACTTATTTGAATTCATTTTTGACTTATTTTAAGTTAAGTTTTATATTTGTCAAACACTTTCAGAATTCAAAAACTGACTTAAAAGTATGTTTGACCAACTTTTAAGTCAATCCAAACACCCTCTAAATGATATTACTGTAATCAATAACTATCAATTAACTTTATTTTATTAGAAATAATTGAAAAAAATATTTTTTTTTATTTTCCAAGAATGAATATACATTTAAATTATAAGGGCAGGATCCAAGAAAGTTTAATTTCGATTTTCCCACTTCCCCACATTATTCCTTTAATCTTATTTACTCCCCCTTTTTATCCCTATTGGCAATTCTTGTTTCTTTAATTTTATTTCCACTTTGAACTAGCAGATGAAAGCACCTTGTGACATTGGGCCATGCTAGAAGGACCACATATATATATATATATATATATATATCTTTAACTGAAAAAAAACCCTTCAAAATGTTAATTTAATCATCAGGTGCCTCTAATATTAACTTGATTAATGATGATTACTAATCAATTAATTATCTTTCCATGTGGTCAGAAGTATATATACAAACAAATCTATAATGTTCCATTATTGAATTAATACTAGTTTATACTCTATTAGATAAGATTTTAATCTATTATCCACTACTCTCCTCTTAAAGGCAAAGCAAAGAAGGAAAAACAAAAAGAGGAAAAGTGAGAAACCTAAAAAAAAAATGAAATTAAAAATGCAATACTCCAATGTGAACAAGTATGGCCTTTTCAAAGATAGTACATTGGGATTCATTAAATCTGTTAAGTTAAATAGATGACTATTTTTATCATTTAATATTGTTACTTTCAAGTGAGAAATTTTCATTGTACCGAGGTTAAAATTCAAAGTATAGAAAATGTACAAAATATACTGTAAAGATTATCCCTCCATTCACTATTAATTGTATGTTTCATTTTTATGAAAGTCAAATTATATAAATTTTGACTAATATTTAAAGCTAGTCAAATTATTATTGATCAAAATTAATGCAATTTCTTGTGAATCAAATTATGACAAGTAAAAATAAATGAAGTATGATCACTCAATTAATACTCTCTTCGTCCCATATTATTTGTTCACATTATTATAGATATCTATCGCAAATTACTTATTAATTTAATTAAAATAGAATTAATTAATTAATTTCTATTTTGCCTTTCAAAATAATTATTTTAAAAGTATAAATATTTAAATTTTAAAAATAAATAAATTTTATTAAAAAGAATTAAATTAGTAAAATATCCATCTTATTAATAATTTCTCAAGGATTGTGTGAAGAAGAAAATTGACAAGTAATATAAGACGAAGAAAGTAATTATTATCTCATAAAATCATCTCTTTTTTTATATTATTTTTTTAAAATAAGAAAATAATTTTATAAAATAATAACTATTATCTAATTAACTCGTAAATATTGAAATTTATTGATAAGTTCAAATCAAATTTTGGATTGAAATCATAAATATAATATGTTGACTTATTATATTTATTAAGAACATTAACGGGATGATATAAAATAGTAAGAGATAATTTATCACCTAGTACTCCCTCTGTCTCTTTTATTTGTCATGTTGTATTTATCGAAAGTCAATTTGACTAATTTTTAAAGTTAAATTAGATTACATTTAATTAATTTGATATTTTAAACAAAAAATTTAGATATTTAAAAGCTATATAAAAAGTACTATACATTGCAATTTTTTGCATATCAATATGATGAAAGGATACATCGTAAAATGTTAGTCAAAGTTCTTTATAATTTGACTCAAAAAAAGGAAATTATGACAATTAAAATTGGATGGAGGTAGTATTAATTATAGTTATTTTTTAATGCATTTTTCAAGATATTGAAATATTATATTGAAAGAGTAACATCTCCTTTTGTCCAATAATACTTGTTCACTATTGACTTTGTCAACTTCTTAAGAAACTATAAATAGAAATCACTCTTTGAATATATCGAATACAATATCTTGAAAAATGTAATAGGGAAATAACTATAATTAATGATAAGGGTAAATTTATTCGTTGATTTCTTAAAGTGGACAAGTATTGTTGAACATCTCAAAATAATACTCCCTCTATCCAACAATACTTGTCCAGAATTGACTTAATTACACACTTCTTAAGAAACTATAAATAGAAGGGTACTTTTACTATATCACCCTTTGAATATACTCCCTCCGTCCCATTTTATATGTCATCCCTTTCTATAAATAGTTGGTCCATAATACTTGTCATTTCATAAAATCAATGCATAAATTATCATATTGTTCCTTTTTTACCCTTTTGAGTTATTAACCTTGAAAATATACATTTGACCAACTTTGAAAAACTAAGTAAATGATTCATATTCATTGGTTAAATTAATTAATCAAAATAAATAATTTATATTCATTGATTGAAAACTTGAGTTCCAAGAAAATTAAATAAGGATGAAAGAGTAAAGTTACATCATTTCTTAATGCAAGTGCAAAGTAAAAATGTGACATATAAAATGGGACGGAGGTAGTAGTAAATACAATGCCTTGAAAAATATAATCGGGAAGTGACTATAATTAATGATGAGGGTAAATTAAGAACTAAGTATAAAATTATACATTGATTTCATAAAGTGGACAAGTATTGTTGAACATCCCAAAATAGTATAGTTAACAATTATTGTTGGATGGAGGGAGTATAATGGACCACTATTATTAGACGGAAAAATTGAAGGATCGTCTACTTTGAAAATCAGGGAGGAGGAACTGGATGCCTTAAATTCCAGCTATTTTACATTAACATTTTTTTTTACTTTTGTAAACATTTAAAATGATGGGAACTATCATTAATGTTTTATAAGGTGTATTTGATTGATAAAGAATAAAGCTTATAAATAAACATGATGATTCTCATTTCTCAGTGTTTTCCCTCTACCATACTACAAAATGTAGAATCTGTATACTTTAATTGTACTTTTGATGATATATAACTTAATTAGTATCTTATGTCACCTACCATTCTACTTTACCTTTACTCATAGTATTTGATCATCTTTTTGCCCACCAATTGTTAAGGTATACTTATCAACTTAAAGAGAAAGGGATAAAATTTACGTGTAACTTCAATCTATTGAAATTTACTTATAAAATTCATTAAATTGCATGCATAAGCTCCAGGCAAGGACCATTATTATTGATTTTATTTTTTTTGAACTTTTTAGGAAAACTTGCGGTTGCTACAATCTTTCTCACAAACTCTGTCCTTCCAGTGAACTTTCATGGTGAGCACTTTGTGCATTCTAGATAATTGTTTTACTGTGTAATAGACTACAAACGATATAGATAATGAAAAACACTAGACAAGTCCTATTCAACAGACTCGATTCAAAAGACATTGAGGGGGAGAATTGATTCTGAATTTGTTAAAATGGATATTAATACTTTTAGCACCTCAATCGGTTATAAGTAAATTTTGATTCTAGTACGTAATATTTTCACTGAGTATATTTAATTTTTAATTAGTTGAAATGTTTTCTTATTCCCTTTATAGAGAAAGTATGTTATATTTAATTTATTTTAAACTCTATTATAAAATAATAATGTAAGCCCAACATACTTCATGAATACTTAAGTAGTTGAATGACTAATAATTAGAATAAATATATGAAATTATTCACAAGTAAATAATTCAAAAATGCACATTTTGATTAATTAAATATGCTTATTAATATATTACAAAAACAAAAATCAGAATTTATCAATAATCAATTATCTAGTTTTTATCGGAGAAAGAATTTTGGCCAAAACAATCATTTACTACATTTTAAAAAAAAACTATTCAATCTTTGATACCCCTATTTGAAAATTTCATTAATTCATATTCATACTGAAAATTTTCACATGAAAGATAAAGCGATACATATCAAAAAGATGATTTATGATTGATTTAGCAGAATAATCGTGATAAAGTCATAGATTGTAACAGACACAAATTGTCTTATTCATATTCATGATTGTGAATAAGCAAGAGAAGCAAGTGACAATCTTCATGACATTGGAATTAAAGTTAAGTGTGGTATTATGTATGTGACAAAGTGTAACCAACAAACAAACAAACAAACATAATTCACAAAGAAAACGGTTACTAGCTAGCACACCAATTGACACTTCTTAGCGTACAAACAAAAACCAAAAGAATTAAAGTTCGAATAATAAAAGGAAAAAAGAGACAATGGTTGATGGTTCCGTACTAGAAAATGCCTATGAGGAGCAATGTTGTCGTCACTCTACATTTGTTCCAAATTGAATACAATTATTTCGAGTCGCAAAAAATATACTGAGTCTTTGTTTGTACGATCCCAATATATATTTTCTTGTTCAATTTATAAAATATATATGAAATTTGGTTTTAATAGTTTTCACAATTTGTGTTTATGAAAAATATAATATAAAAAATTCAAGTTACATGTCCGAATAAAACTTCATATCAATATAATTTTATATCGCATAGTCAAACAAGTCCTAAATAATGAAGTAACTTTTTAGAAATTTTACAATATTTATGCAATAAGTGATATTGTTTACACTTAATTTCAAAAAGAATTAATTTTAATGGAAAATGATAAAGTTTTAATTTATTTTATCTTGATTTTGTAAATCGACAAGTACTTCATCTTCTCACTTTTACTTGTCCAATTTAAATTTGCACATTTTGTGAGAAAGAATAATAGATATGAGTGTTTCACCATAATTGTCATATTGATTTATATTTATTTTAAGGTCTTGAAAAATGATTTGAGCAATAAATAATTAAATCAAGAGTAAAACATGAAAAGTGAGAAGTATAGAGAACCAAGCAAGGGTTTTGACTAATCCTTGTATAATTTCAAGATACAACTCTAATAAAGATTTGCATCTTTTGATGTTATAAATGCTATTCATGGTCTCAAAAGATGAATTATTGTAGAAATACCAGTAGGGGAAATGAAAAAATTAAATGTCCATTGATTCTTGGTAACCCAATGGATTTCTCATACACAGAGAAAAATCTAACAACATTCAAATTTAAGTCCAACCTCGTCGAGTGTTTCTTATTAATTCCTTTATAGGGTATTGATGCTTTTTGCTTCAAATTATTTATAATTTTTAAAAATTAAAATAAAATAATTTTTATTTTATTTTATTTTTAAAGACCACAAACATCTCAATAGAGTTACCGAGTAAGTATTTAATGAAGAGTACATAACAAGAATTGGAATTTAGCAGCAAATATAGCAATTTGTGTGTTTTCTTATTTCAAATCTCAAATGCATATGTATCTCGTAAAATACAGTGATATATATGGTGATTGAGATAACCTCTGATGCTAACATAAGTGTCCTATAATAAAAATAAAATACTATGAATACACGATATTTTGTTTCATTATGAAATCAATTGTTACTATATTTTACACAAATATTTTTATCATATTTAATAATTCTCCCTATAGTTTGAAATAATTATATATTGTCTTCAATAATTAATAATTTTATGTCATATTTTAGGTTAGATACACCTAGATGCATATGTTTTTGCTATCTAATGCATTGAAACAAGGAGAAACAACATAGTTTATGTATCCCACACTAGATATATGTATATGTGATATCAAATACATTTTGAAATTCATATACATATGAAGAGAGGGGAGAGAGGGAGAGAGGGAGAGAGAGAGGAGTGAGGCGAGCGAGATAGATAGATAGATACATACGAATCCACTTGAATACAATGTATTTAGAACAAATTGCACCTAATTTTGATTCCATATATTTGAGATACATATATTTGAATGTATCAGATACTTGTGTCCGAAGTCCAAATTGTGATAAAGTCCGTAATAGGGCGCTTTGGTGGGATCTTCAGAGACAGAAAAAGATTGCAGTCAGTTTAATAATGATCAAGTGACATTGCTTCTTCGGCTATTAAAAACTTGTATGAAGAAAAGTAATTTATTCCAAAACTAATGGAATCTATATTGATTTCCAAAAACTTTCATATAAAAAATTAATTTACTCTTAAGCTAGTGACATTTATGTTTTTTATTATCTCATAAATACATAAATTATAATTATGTTTCATTAAGTAAAATTTTTGGAAATTTCTTAAGGAGCAAATTACATCATATCCCTATTTTTTTCGATTTACAAAAATTCCCTAAAATTGTTGTCATCCGGATACACTCCATTCTTCCACACACATCACATTTGATACATTATACAATTAGTTTGTTACGATTAAAAAGGAAATTAAATGTTAGGTCTCTAAATCATGCAAATCAAATTGATGTCAATCTCTCCCTAATAACAGCTTCAAACAATTCAAATTTCAAATTTTCTTCTCTCAAATCGTAACAGATTAAAAAAAAAGTTGACAATTTTATATAGTTATGTATCATATAAAAAAAAATTATGAATATGATATACACTTATTTATTTATAAAACAGTGTTGCAGATACTTAACAACATGCGATACATAATTATGTTCTGTGTCATATACATAACTATGAATATAATACAAATTAATTTTGTTATAAAATATCTAGTGTTTATATATCAACAAGAATATTTGATAATGTCTACAGATACATAGCTTTGTACTAGTTGAATAAGGCTGAGTGTATGTATCAGTAATAAAAGATAATGAAATTTGTAATAGTCATGTATCCAATACATAACTATGAGCATGATACATACTAATTTGTGTTTCAATAAATTAGTGTTATGTATCACAACTAATATCTAAAAATGATTTATTGTACATGATAAAATTGTAATGTATCATAAAGGTGAAACGAACGAATTATACATTAATTTAAGAATCAAAATAACTTGGATACATTAAAAGATTTGCTGAAAGCAATTACAAAAAAAACCAACAATTTGATCTGCTAAAAGCAAAAGAAAAAAATATATAAAGAAATCCTTCACACTTTAATTTCTCCTTTGCTCTATATCAACTATTGTAGCTTTTTTTACTCTCAACAGTGGCGTCACCCATGAATCTCGACCCAAAGCCCTTATCGGAGCCACCACCAACTTTTAATAAAGGCATAATACATAAACATGACCCTTAACTTGGCGTCAACTTGCAACTATGATCTTTAACTTTGAGTGTCCACAAGTAGACACTTAAACTTGTATAAAATTGAACTAATAGACATTCATTCCTCAAATGGCAATTTTGTGTCCTATGTGGAGTCCTACGTGTATTATGCCATGTAGGATACATGTGTCTACTTGCTCAATTTTACACAAGTTTAAGTGTCTACTTGTGCACACTCAAAGTTGGAGGACATAGTTGTCTGTTGAAGCCAAGTTAAGGGTCATGTTTATGTATTATGTCATTAATAAATAGTAATGTATCACAACGTTGAAACGAATGCATTATACATTAATTTAAGAAACAAAACAACTAGATACATTAAAAAACTGAACTCATATGTATCAGAAAAAGATGAACAACAACAAATAATAATAATAATAATAATAATAATAATAATAATAATAATAAAAAGTCAACAATCTGATCTGCTGGAAGCAAAAAAAAAAGATGACTAAATCCTTCCACACCTTTTCTTTTGCTCTGTATTAATTTTCGTAGTTTTTTTTCACTTTCAACTATGGCGTCACCCATGAATCTCGACCCAAAACCCGTACCAGAGCCATCAACAACTCGAACTTTTTCCTTTTTTTTTGGGTATTTTTTCCACAATTGATTTTGAAGTTGAAGATGAATCCTTCTTCGACTAAATTTGCAAATGAAAAAGCTAAGAAATTAAAATAATAATAAACGATACTTGATGAAGTGGAAGGAAAAATGGATGAAGAAGAGTTACCCTTATCATAAATCGAAAAGTGAAAAGATTTGAAATTTAAAAAAGAGTGACAAAGATAATTGGTGATATCATTGCGTGATTTTAGGCGTGAAAAAAGGAAGAAAAAAACTTGGGTAATAGTTTGAGTATTAACTAGGCATAAGTATTAGGGATGATAATGGTATTACACGTTTAAAATCACGCAATGAAATCACCAATTATCTCCATCATTCTTTTTTGAATTTCAAATCTTAGGTAATAATTTACAGTGATGTATCCAAACAAATAAGAAATATTGTCGAAAAAAGAAATTTTTGCAATTTTTTAAAATGGTCAAAAATAATTTAAAAAATATGGCAAAAAAGATCGTAGATAAGTAATTTTTCCTTTTCATTATTAGGAAAGGAACTATCACTATATATCCCAATTTTGTATTTTTTTTAAAAAAAAAAAGAAGTTGAAGCCAAGTTAGTGAGGAATAGGTGGGCCAGAATGAAGTGGGTCCTAGAAGGAGGGGAATTTGTTTGTCTCCCTCATACCCATCAGGCCCATATTAGCTTTTGGAAATAATTGCTATGTTGTTCCCTTAATAGTAGGTGCCTCATCACGCGTCACTCGCGTGACTGCCAAGTCCCCACTATGCATCATGGGCCTCATCCTACAATCCGCTCTTTCTTTTATGTGTCGGTTTGATTTTATGTATTATTTATTTAATTTATTAATTTTTTGATCTTTAGTTATGCTAAATCAAAAATCAAATTAATAAAATAGAGTACTATATGAAAAGTATCATAATCTGCAATTTTTTCATATCAATTTGATGATAAAATACATCTTAAAATATTGGTTAAAATTTATATCATTTGATTTAAAAAATAATTGTGACAAGTAAAAAAGGATAGAGAAGGTAAGTACTAAATACTCATGATATATTATCACCCTCTTAAACTTGTTAGAATATTCTATTTGTAAACTTGAACTAAACTTTGTTGTAATTGAACACAACAATTCCTAATAAAGTGTTTCAACTAGACACTTTCGAATAAAGTGTTTTCAATACAATTAAAACAATATGAATTTGTTTTATGTGATCTTATTCATCATTAGGTAGTTAAGTTAGTCCATAAAATATGTCATTTTCTTTGATTATATACATACACCTCAATAAGTTATACCTAAGATTGATGCTTATCATTAAAGAATATGATATATTTTATGTGATTAACTTAATTATCTAATAGATGGATGAAAATACACGGAAAAGTTTGTTCAAAATTTAAAGTAAAAGTGTCTATTTCGATTACTTATTAGGAGTTGGAATGTTCAATTGAAATAAAATTTAGTTTGAATTTCTAAACAAAATATCCTAACAAGTTTAATAATGTAGCTATATATTAAGTCTTGAATAAAGTTAGAGAGTAAAATTTTCAAATGATCAATGGAGCAAAAGTTATTTTATTTGTTTTATCTCAATTAAATCACTTAATTTATTGGTTAGCATATCTCAAAGATTATTATTTCCGCATTTGTGAATTAAAATTCATCGGAAATCTTGGTTGGCATTGTTAGTTTAAATTTCTATTTCATACACATCTAGTAGTCATGTAGGCATTTTTTTTAATAATAAAACTTAAAATGGAAATATGAAAATCCATTGAAATCTTAGTTCATATTTCGGTAATATCTAATTTTCTAAAGCGTGATATTATAAATTAAGTGATTTTATTGATATAAAATTAGAAAAAATGACGATTCTTCATAATTTTCTTATCTTGAATGACATTTGAAAATTCACTCTAAAATCAGAATACATCAATTAGTAACTTATTTACGTATTTGAATTAAAGTATTGAGATTAACAATAAACAATTTATTTATTTGATAAAAGAATATTGATAAACTTTTCTTCTTCTAATATAAAAAATAA
The DNA here is from genome assembly GCA_029582725.1 of Solanum chiquidenum. Lineage (NCBI taxonomy): Eukaryota > Viridiplantae > Streptophyta > Magnoliopsida > Solanales > Solanaceae > Solanum > Solanum chiquidenum. The sequence goes on from JAJOOS010014145.1 coordinate 40,051, forward strand.
CTCTTTTATTTTTTATAAAAAATTATAAATTTTGAAGTATCCTTCTAAAGAAAAGGAGAAACGACATATACCTATTACATAGTGAACAGAAAGTTAGGAATTTTATTTTGGAAACAATACTTTAAAGAATTTAAAAAAATATCAAATTTGAAATGTTTTATAAAGTGAAAACTTATAAGCTAGGAATGATCAACTATGATTTTAAGTTGATTTTGTCTTATAAGCATATTTTTAGTGTTTGCTATACACGTGGATAAGCTAAAAGAGTACTTATAAGCAATTTATTTTTGTGTTTTACCAACATAAATAAGTTAAAAAGTACATCATAAGCAATTTTTGGTGTTTATCAACAAAAGGACTGAGCCTTTATCTTCAAAAAGTAGTATAAGGGTGGCATTATCTCTTTTTATGAAAGAGCACTTCTAATCTCATGGTAAATTCAAAAAACGTACTTTCGTTTCAAACTATTTATCACATTTACTTTTTTACATGTTTTTTCTACAAAAAATATTAACTAAGATAAATTTTGATTATTTTAATCTTATTTGTTATACAGTACTTGAGATATAATCACTCTATATAGAATATTTCTACTATATGTTATCAACCTGTAATTAAGATGCTTGGAGCATTCAAGAACAATTAACATTAAAGATAAAATACGGGGAAAAACAATCAATTTATCTCAAATTTCTAACATAATAATTAACTTTTAAATAATTAACTTTTAAACAGTATGACAAATAATTTGAAACGAAGAAAAAATAAATACAAAGGGATATAATATTCGTAGTGTAAAAGGAGAGATTGAGCATGACTAAACAACAAATCCTTCCAAAAAAACATTCATCATTGACAGGTCAGATAGAGTGCTCGTTAAATAGTAGTGGTACTATACTATATGTGTACCAGGCTAATTCAATTGCAAATGTACTTTCAACTATTTTCATGGGTTGGGTTAAAATTTCGATTTAATATGATCACAAAAATAAAAACGAAGAAAGTAATGAACAATATTATATTTTAAAAATATGATTGAGACGGAGTTAATTTCACATATGGTCATCTAAGTATTGAGAAGATCCACTGTTAATTTTAATTTTTTCTTTCCTATATGATCATTCAAGTATTGAAAAGATTTCATTAAAGTCACTTTTAAATTTTCCCAATTCTTATATCCTAAAAATAAGCAGCGTCTCTTTATCTCAATAAATTTCTTAGTTAACATGCCACATCATATTAATTTTTTATATTTGATGTCACGTATGCGATAAAACCTAGACTAATTTTGAATACAAAAATACTCGTTTAGTTTTAAGTATATGTCTATCTAAGGTTTAAACATTTACAATTGAAGTCTTATTGTCGTAGCGAGAATGATTTTAATTTTGGTGCAATTATTAATTAATTTAAGTATAGAAAATATTTTTGTTTTGTAAATTTTGAATGTGAATTTATATTCCTACAAATTAAATAATTAATCCATTATCAAATGTTTGAATAAAGCATATTACAAATAAAATTATACAGTATATTTTTTGAAGTAAATAATTACTTGACACAAGTCCTTAAACTTCATACAACAGTGTCACTAGTATTTTTTTTCCTTGTTGAAATCTTTGGTTGATATGCTTAAAATTAAATAGCTCAATTTCATTTTTTTATTGTGTATATAAAATTCACATATAGATTTTGTACTGCATAACATAAAAATAAGAAATTGATCTAACATGACATGTCAACCAAGAAATCACATAAGAAAAAGAGGTTTGCATTATGAATATTACTTCCAACGCCATAAAGCTACAATGAAATGATCTTATTAAGAAGAAAAAAAAAATCATAAGTGACTTAAATAAAATCTTATTAATATTCAAATGATCATACATGGAGAAAATTCAAAAATAACTTCAGTAAAAATTTCGCTGAAAGGTATAACTATTTGATCAGGGCGATAGTGTCATTGTTGTAGGCAGTGGCGGAGCCACCTTATTGTCAGGGGTTCATCCAAATTCCCTTCGGCAGAAAATTATATTATTTATATATGATTAAAATATTTTTTTAGGTATATATAGTAGATATCGAACCCTCTTCGGCTGTCTTATGTGTCTATTTCTTCAAATTTCGAACCATCTAATTAAAAACCCTAACTCCAGTAGGAGGGCCCCAATATCAATTAGGTGCATGTGTGGCGTGGTGGCACAGTGGCCTAGGCTACCAGCAAAGGAGTTTTGAGTTTCTGTATCTAAAAGAATGCATGCTGATGTTGATGTTGATGTAGTGATGAGGGTACAAAATTACAAGTGCTCAACCACATTCTATTCAGTGAACATTCTTCTTTATTTGATGTTGCTATATCTCTTTTTTTCCTTCTTGGGAAATACTATTTTTTTTCAAATTTTGGAGGGAGGGAAGGAGGGGGGAAAATAAACCTATTTCCATTATAGTGTAAGCAAGACTTTTTGTTTAAAAATAAGTAAATTGGGTTATTTGTCCTCAATAATGAAAGTATTAATTATGGAGAGATTATTATGAGAAAATTTATGTAAGTATTCGTAGATATTGAAATTTTATGAAACTCTAAAAGATGTGTTTAACTATAGTTGAGACTTTACAAGATGTATTTGATTTTATTTAGGATTTTTGTAGACTACTCTATCATAAACCCGAGTGTATGCGGTATGTGGTAGTATTATATTTCTTTAAAAAGATTCAGTAAACTCTTGGAATATTCATAAAGAAATCAAAATATGTATGATAATCAAATACTTCAAAAAAATCCACAAATCCTTTTATAGAGATCAAGTCCAAATCATACTAATTTGAGAAATACGGTACTAACAACCTTTGAATTACTGAAAAAATCTTAAAAGAGAAAAATCAAGGAAATAAACAGATTTATACCCACGATGTTTCTCAATAAATTATGATTCTTCATATTTTATTTGCGATTGTAATTTATTTTCTATCATTTTAATTAAAAATAGTTGCAAGCCAACATGCATTGTGGGTACAAATATGTTTATCCCTGATTCATCTCTTCTAAGATTTTTGTGATTCAGGGGGCCGTTAGTGACATATTTCTTGAACTAGGATGATTTCTACTTGATGAAAGGACTTGTGGATCTTCTTGAAATATTTGATTATCAAGAAAAGTCCGACATATCTTGTTCTTGGCTGGTTCTTTGGATTCATAGAGATTGTAGCACTCATATATTGAAATAAAATAGTACGATTGTTGCGACATTTTTCAATCTTGATTATTATTTGATCTGAACACAAAGTTTATTGTCTATAGTATAATTTTATGCAGATTATTGGTTCATTCCATCTTTGATTATGCATAAAATAATATATGAATTCCTCCTAACTTGTACTTGTATAATTATATGTGTGGATTTCTATGTTGTAAATTAAATATCATATTAATTTTATACATGAATAACTTAACTATCAAACGTGATATTGAGTTTTCGAACTATCACACAATGATTAGGGAAACACAATTCGACTAATTTTGTATGGTGTGTACTACACTCTCTTTTGTTAAAAGTTCTACCACAGCCAAAATTGTCACGGTATAAATTGATTTATTCTCCACCAAGACATCTGACATCTTCATCTCCACCTTCTTAGCCGTGGTTTCGTCTCCGTCATGTCGTCAATATCCCCGACTTGAAAGGAGAGAGTTTTGAGTTTTAAAGAAATCAATTGAGAAATCTATATATATATATAAAGGAGAAACCTAGAGGAGGTGATGTGGCACCTCTTTATGACCTCCATTCCTATTTATTTTTTTTCTTCTTCTTTTGCCTTTTTTCTTCATTTTCTCAATAAATATTTTGTTTATTAATTTTAAAATTCAATCATATTTACTATTTTAATCATGTCTAATAAGTTACAAAAAAACATCCATCTATTTATTTTCTCTACTTAAATAACATGTCTCTTCAACTTCTTTCTAACTATTGTTATGGTTTACCCAATCTATAAACAACAATCATCTTTAGAGATGGTCAATGTTCATTTTCACTTTTTCATTCTTCCTATCTCTTTCATCTTTCGTGTACTTAATAATGTCATGATATGGTCTTCACTTTGATAAAGATCATAGATATATTCTTCAAAGATTTATCATAGAGTTGTTCACATTAGTTTGGTACAAGTTCATCAAAATGAAGAAAAAGACTTAATTATCTTGGAAGATTCATCAAAAGAGATGGTCATATAAGTATAAAAGTTTGAATGGTTTCCAAATATTTTGAAAATTCGTTAATGTATTGTTTTGATTTCAATTAATATTATTCTATTCCTTTTTATTTTATTTTGATATATCTACTAACATTGTTATTATGCGAATGAATGAAGATGAAAAGTATCACGTTTTTGTTTGTCAATTTTTAATTATTTTATCGTTGTTGAAGCGTACAATATTACCTATGGTACATTTCTCATAGCTATTAGATATTGTTGCCCCTAAAAATATATTATATGGTCTATCATATTAGACATCAATCATAAAATAAACAAGTAAACCATCTTTTCAGTATTTTTAAAACTTTTAATTAATAAATAAATTATTTAATGAAAAGAATGAAAAAAATAATCTCATTTATCTGTACATATATAATATAAAGTTATTTTATAGTTATGTTATAATAAATGTGCATTTGTGATTAATATATATTTAACTTATAATTATTTAAAGCAAAAAATATCTATCTTATTTTTCACATTAAAGGAGTTGTCTTTTGAATAGTTAACATCTATTAATTTTTTTTAGTGATGACTACTATGATAATTAGATTAATGTTATAAAATTATGTCACTCCTTTACATGTGTGTATCTGTTTGTCAATTTTTAATTAATATTTTAAATTTTTGTCATTGTTGAAAGGTATAATATCACCTATGGTATATTTCTCATGGCTATTAGATATTATTGCCCCTAAAAATATATGACGTGGTCTATCATATTAGAAATCAATCACAAAATAAATAAATAAATAAACTATCTTTTTAGTATTTTTGAAACTTTTAACTAATCAATAAATTATTTAATGAAAAAAATGAAGAAAGAATTCTCATTTATGTGTACATATATAATGAAAAGTTATTTTATAGTTATGCTATAATAAATGTGCATTTGTGATTAATATGTATTTAACTTGTAATTATTTAAAGGAAAAATTATCTATCTTAATTTTTCACATTAAAAAAGGAGTTATTTTTTGAATAGTTATTATCATATATTAATTTTTTTTAGTGATGACTACAATAATAATTAGATTAATGTTATAAAACTCTTCCACTCCTCTACATGTGTAAGGGACAAACATTGATCCAACTCTTGGTATACCTTTCATATTTTGTCATTCTATGATAATTTTTATATAATCGAGTAGATAAGTACACATCAAATTACTAACGACATCATAACTTCTTATAAATACACATTTTATTATATACTATGTGTTTCAATTCTTTTATTTTCTATTACAAAGTATAATCTCCAATGTAATGTTATATAATCAACTTAATTTTTTCTTAAGATACTTTTTATCGGCAATGTTAAGCGAAAATTAAAGTTTGAAAACATCTTTCTAGCAATTTTCTGAATAGACAACATCACGACCGTGACTTAATTTATATTTTTATACATTTTTTATTGAAAAATAGTCAATTAACGACATTAATTATTTAAAAAATATATTCAATTCCGCGCAAAGCGCGGATAAGTACACTAGTTATATATATAAAAGATTAATATGACTAGTTATATATGTCAGGTGGACGAAGACTTAATGGTCAAACACGTCTAAAATTGTTTGTAGACAAACATTTGATCTAGTCAATGTTTATATGTGTTTCATAATAATTATTTGGTGATAGTTCCTTCATTTATCTTCTGTGCAAAATAGGCGGAAATTATAAAAAAAAAAAAAAAAAAAAAAAAAAAAACAACAAAAACCCCACACT